>CAUJGJ010000483.1:1131116-1141116 GCA_963170055.1 Halisarca cf. caerulea | reverse complement strand
ACTTGATCATTGTTGTAGTGTGAGTTGTTCGTGCGATGGGGTGGTATGATTGGTTTAGCAGAGTGTGGACTTGGAATTGCTGTTGCTGGCTTCTTCGGGGCTAGGTTTGATACTGATCTGTACCCTGGATTAGGAGTCATGGGGATACTGTAGTAATCATCTTCATTATTTCCCTTCTCACTTCCAGTTCTGTTTTGATCTGGGGATACTAAAGTTAACACAAGTTCAGTACATCGTACTTCAAACTATATCAGAAGAATAAAATTAATGGACATGCATGTACCTCCAATAGTGGATACTCTGTCCATTTTCCTACGACATACTACTAAGATGATCACCATGGCGACTATTCCTCCTGTTAAGATAGTAGCACCCATCACTGTCCCAATGATTATGTACATACCAGAATGAAACTTCTGTGTCTTTCCTTGAAAAGATGGGAGGGTGTTTGTAGATGGTGGAGATGAGGATGGATGGGAAGGTGGAATAGGATGTGCAGGTGGTGATCCAGTCTTCGGTGGTGATGTCATTGAAATACACTTGCATCCATTAACTATACATGGAAAGTAAGAGTAGACACTGTGTCTATGAAACACGATTGGCTAGTTCAGGTGTATACAAAATGATAAACTTTTCATTTGCACACACACACACACACACACACACACACACACACACACACACACACACACACACACACACACACACACACACACACACACACACACAACACACACACACACAACACACACACACATGTACGCATATATAGGCGTGCATGTAGGCACACACACATGCATGTAGGCACACATGTATGCAGATATTTATGATTGCATGCAACGTCACACATGCCATCATAGTATATACATAGACACATGCACTCTACACACATGCACAGATACACTTGCTGTGCATGCTGTGGTGTTTAAATGAATGGAGGGGGCTGTGAATACTATCCATTCAGTGCTAGCAGATTCTATGGTTGTGAGCCAATTCATTGCTCATTCGTGGTAATAATTATTAATTACAAACTCACCCTAAGCATTACAAAGAACTTAGTAAGTGAATTCTCAAAGGTGACCATAGGCTAGACTAAATACTAATTAAAAGGTGAACTGAGGCACAGACAAACCTTACAATTGCATCCACTCCTTATCAAATGCACACCTCATATGGGAGGCTAAGTCAAGGCTGCACTTACACAGTACATGTCTGCTTCAATCTACTATCGATGTACTGTACTTCGAAATGGCCAAACAGTGCAGTTTCATACAACTCGTGCTTACTGAGAGTGGTCACCTCACCCTCAGCAACAACTTTCATATACAGTATAACTTGACATTAGTGAGTACCCTCAAGGGAAAGCAAAATATAAGTACGTGTACTTGCTATCAGAGGTATTAACTATCCAAGGTACTTTTGATGGTATTGCATGAGATATATAGGGACAGCTAGAGCAATGAGTACTTACTATCCAGGAATACTTGCTAAAATAAGTACTTACCAACCCAGGTACTTACCAACCCAGGTACTTACCAACCCAGGTACTTACCAACCCAGGTACTTACCAACCCAGGTACTTACCAACCCAGGTACTTACCAACCCAGGTACTTACCAACCCAGGTACTTACCAACCCAGGTACTTAGTACCAACCCAGGTACTTACCAACCCAGGTACTTAGTACCAACCCAGGTACTTAGTACCAACCCAGGTACTTAGTACCAACCCAGGTACCTACCAGCCCAGGACCGAGGTATGTACTGTATGTATGTGGAGGTGTCCATATTTCGGAGGTTTTCAACGTATTGTACGCATGCATGGAAGGGATTTTAAAATGGTCTCCTGTTAGAGGAAGTGGTGCATTTCAGAGGTGTGCTTTAACTTTGAGGGATTAATGTTTCACATGCACAGTATGCGTAGTCTGGCTTTGATTTCATGATGATTGCATTTCAGCTACAGTAACTAATCTTATGTACAGGACAAACAAGATTTCTGTGATTCTGGATGCTAAGGTATGCACTGACCTTGAATGGAGATCTGTGGAATGCCATTGTATACAGACGTCCTGGATTTTCTTCTGAGTGTGGTTGCTGGTTGAGATCTAGTAAAACTTTGATGGTGATTAAGCATGGATTCCAATCCAAAAGCACTAAGTATTTTTATATCTAATAGTATTTCAAATGTAGGGACATTTGTGGGTGGCAAGAAGATCCCTATGAAATCATAGGGCTGAAATGTCAGTCCAGTAAGACCACTGAATGTTTTGACACTTGCTCGGCAATTGGACGTTGACAATCTTCTATCCAAATACCGCTTTCTTTCAAACTGTCCAGTGGAATTGTTAAGCCTCCAGATTTGAAATTGTAACTGTCCCCTGTTACCCCTTTCGTCTCTGCCCAGGCACTCTCCCTTCATACTCCATGTAGTTATCTCTCCACAACCAGTGAAATGAGACGCTGAAAACAAAATCTGTTTGCCACCAAAGGCATCGCTTCTAATGGAATCAAAGCCAATGAAATTGCTGCTTGTGTTGAGGTCAGGAAACACAGGTATACACCCTACATGGTCACGAACAGAACATATAATATAAAATATTTTACATGACAGGAGATACTCATTGTACCACAACAACTACTTGTTTGGTGCTTCTATGCATAGAAGTATGAATATAATTACGTGATTACTGCATGTTGAATGTAATTTTAAAGGCTTAAAAACGTGTATGAGCATGTTGGTGCTCAGGCTGTTAACCGAGCTTCAAACTAGATACTTACCTGCTTGTGATGATTGGCTCTGTGACAAGAAGAGAAGCACAAAGTTTGTCCAAAGTCTGATGCCTGCCCTCAGCCTCATTACAACTACCATTCCTCAGTAAATACCTATAATAGCTCTTCTGACAGGGAATCTTTCCCTCAGCTGGCTTGTAACTTTATATAACCTGTCTTTTGCCAAAACTAAATTCACCTGAAGTAGCTGTGGTGCGATAGAACTTTATCATGCATTCACTGCAATGTAGCAAATTTGAACTTGCTAGCATATTCTGACACATGGATCCAACAGGGCCTTATACGTATATGCGTTAATGCATGAGCGCCCCAGGATGTGCTACATATTTTTGCATACAGATCTTGTGGCTTCTGTTGTTGCCAATGGCTCTGTCAAGGATACATAAAGCCTGAGTGTGAAGATGAGTGAATGGCATAGTTGAATTTGCGTAGGCATAGCTGAATTTGCGTAGGTACATGTATTTCTGTATGTATAGTGCAACCTATACAGTTCTATAAATGTGTGTGCGTTTGTCAGTCTGTCTGTCTGTGTGTGTGTGTGTGTGTGTGTGTGTGTGTGTGTGTGTGCGTGTGTGCGTGTGTGTGTACGTGTGTGTGTGTGTGTGTGTGTGTGTGTGTGTGTGTGTGTGTGTGTGTGTGTGTGTATGTGTGTGTGTGTGTGTGTGTGTGTGTGTGTGTGTGTGTGTGTGTGTGTGTGTGTGTGTGTGTGTGTGTGTGTGTGTGTGTGTGTGTGTGTGTGTGTGTGTGTGCATGTGTGTGTGTGTGTGTGTTTGTGTGTGTGTGTGTGTGTTTGTGTGAGTAAAATTGATTGGGTGGATAATTCAAACCAGCAGGTATCACTATGTAAAATTTTGGTTTACATTATCTATGACTATATAGCTCACCAAAGTCGTCTGTGCATCCTGGTTCACTCACACCATTGTCCTTCCAAGTGTCATTTGAGTCTACATGTATGCATATATTACACACATTCCTAGTATAGCTTACTGAATATGCAGGTATATATATATATATATAATAGGTTTTATCGCCTGATGACCTCATACATCAAAGGAGCCGCTTGGGCAATAAATATGATATTTTTTCATCCATGCACGTGCTCAGACAAAAGATTACTTCCTGTCGACTTTAAGCGTCTTATAAGGTCATGCGAATCAAGCGTGTAAATTGACAGATCGCAACCATAGACCCTCTAAACTACGTAACTGGGACTGGAATCATTGATTATTGAGTATTGTAATGTGTTAGGAACACATTCTGTATAAGTATGAAGCTTCTAATATGGATTACAACAAAGTTAGAACACATGCTAAAAGTTACCTACAATACCGTTTTGCGGTGTTATAATTATGCAAATTGAATGGTTTTTTTAAATAATATGTGATAATACAATGCAATGCCATACACATAGGTTTAAACATACAAACATAATGATAATGTATAACAATGTAATAAATAAGTGAGCTAGTGCACAAGTATAATCATAGGTGATTGGACTATTGGCGATTTACAATAAATGAAGAAGAAAAGGCAAGACAAGAAAAATTACAAAATTTGTGTGCATGTGTGCATGCAGGGATCAGTTAGGAGGTTACTCCTCCTTCGCGAACTGTATATAATCGCGACATCATCTGGTCCAGGAATGCAATATGGTTTCATTGATGATCTGGATGTTCGTAGTGCAGTGATACTAGCTCTCAGGAGTGTAAATGAAATTCAGCATCGAATCCATCTTAACATTACATTATACAACTCTGCTTGCACTTGTCAGAGATAGAAGACTAGCCAGTCTATACGATAGAAGTTTGTGCTCTCCGAGGCCATTCCACCAGTGGTAGTAGAGGAGTGAATATACCTCGCTCCACTTCTCTAACTCTCTCTCCATACTCTCTTTAGTAAATTCTCTTTTTTTGTTCATGACTTCTGTACAGAGATTCCAAGATTCGGTTGTGGTATGAAGGAGCTTGAGGGTGTAACACTCAAATACAAAAATGCTCCTTGCTGTGTACACCAGAAACCTTGGGCTTGTATGTCCAGTCTGGTTTTGTCACTGTTGTTGATGGATAAATAATCGAATGCTTTCCCAGTAATTGGCTGAAGAATAGGCTCAATGGCCGTGCTGGAGCATACCTCAATGAGCAGGGAGGCTGTCAGATTCCTCACTTTGTTGTGGCGTAGGGTAATCCACCTTTATGATAGCACATAGCATGATTCCCAGACATGGAGGCTCCACACGCACGTCTAGACCAGCCATTAAGACCTGCCATCTGTACCTCAGACACAAGGCATCACGAGATGCACCCTTGTGTAACTTCCTGCTGCTTTTTCTTGGTCTCGCTTCACATAGCTGTGATAAGACTTGTTAAGGATGAATTTTTCTGGCTCTTGGAGAATGACAATTGCAGCAAGGGATGCCTTTATGACGATCAAGGTGTCAAAGGCGTAATTCTTCTATTTCCATGCATGGTTTGGCAATCCCAAGACTTCCAAGTCTGGCTGGAAGAGAGAGCAGGGTTCATTCTACCTCTGAACACGGTGGTCTCCCGGTAATGGTAGGGATAACGATGGTTCCCAATCTTGTCTTGCAATGTGTTATGATAACGCGTATACTTTGTGCATAAATTATTGTGTGACGTCACTTCCTCCATGACATGACTGCATGTTTAGCTTAACACTTCTTTGAGGAATAATATAGATAAACAAGTATCTTCATTAGTTTTCACTCAATTGAGTCCATTCTTCCTTCAAAATTAGCTATAACACTGCGTGTAATGCACAGAGTCTGACATACGTAATTACCTCAGGATACTACCGTTTCTGTGGTCTATGGCATTATTGTATAGCAAATAATTATAACATCTGGTTAGCTGCTTCAATGTGTATAAAAATTAACATACAATAGTCAATAAGCAATTATAGCATCCACTCGGGCTGTATGGCCATAGATATTTGATCCTCGGCATTCTATACGCCATACAGCCCTCGCGCCTATGTCTTAAATACTAAATAATAAATGCCATAGCAACAGTTAGACAAACTAGTTAGAGAGGCGGGCCTCCACCACAATACATGAGAATGATTGAGGACTCATGGTTGGGGGCTTGGATCTGGTGCCTCTGATGAAATTGATGGTGGATCTCATCAAGGAGAAGCTGAGGCTACATTGAAACCAGGTGATGATGGTGCTGTAGGATTCTCCTCGCTTGTCACTAATGAGGGATACCAGGCGTTTGTAACTGTTTTCACATGGTTTGCTCAGGCCTCTGGTAAATAGACTTAATGCTGGAATTTTCACAACTGTGTGCATTTGGGTTGAACACCCTCACGTTGAAAAATGCTCACAGGTATGAGTTTCCCCAGAATCCATCTGCTGAGATGTCAGCCTTTGCACCATCTTCAGTGTTAGCAGACTTGCATGTAACAAAATGACTCCCGGCCCCTGCATGCTAATGGCTGCAACTGTGGTTCTCCATGCAGTTACATTATGGCACACTCCAGACATCAATTCCGCAGTGATGTCGCGAACCTCATTGTAGGAAAGCCACCAGTGTGGCAATCCATAGCATGAGATACACTGAAATTCTGTCCACAGGCACAGTCAGTTGGCATCCTGCTTGGGGTCCAGCTGTAACAGAGGCACAAAGCATCTCGAAAATCACTCTTATGCAAAGTGAATCCATATCTAGTAATAAGTAAGAGGTAAGGCTGTCAACCACGAGGAAGCGCCTTTCTCTTGTGCCAATTTGATACATCGCTTCAACAAATGGGAGCATTTCTGAAGATAACCTCCAAGTAGTACTTTGTCATGGATAGTTTTGTGCTTCTTAAATTCTCGTTTTGGCCTGATGCTGCTGGGATGTAACTACCCTGTCATATGGTTTCTGCTCTATGATGGCATCAGATAAAGGTTGAGAGATTTCAACTGAAGCTTGAAGCTGCTCGGGTGCATTTTTTGTCGGATTGACAATCCCTAACCCACCCATACACACAGGAAGTGACAAGATATCATGCATGCTCTAAATCATCAATATCACGACCTAAGATGGCTGGGAGAAATCTGAACCTGATGACATCTTCAAGTGGTTGCAGTAAAGTGGTGATATCAGATGATGTGCATGCATGTGCATAGTGTACAGCCATTGACTGATGATGCCGTTGGTGAAGGCGGAATAAGCAGCATGTGGCTGTAATTGAGCAATTTCTGATATAGACTAAGTAGAGAGATAGTGTTAATCCATTCGTCAACTTTGATTTGAAGATGGAAACTGATGGACGATTTGTCACCCAACCAAGCCCCAAGATGCTTCTTTGCTTTAGAGGTGATATTGATACCAAAGCCATCAAAACGAGACCTTGCTGCTACAAGCTTGGCCTTATCTTTGACAATCAACCAAGTTTTACCTGGATTTACAAAGTATCCACATGAAGGGTCAATCTTGACTAACTTCGCAAGCCAGTCATGGAGGGCATCAAAAGAACCAGTGGAGGCAGCATCATCAGCAAACCAGATCTGATGGTGGGACTTATCAGAACTTTCCATTCTGAATTAAGGGCATGACTCCAACAGCATAAATGGTTATAGAAAGATGGTCCCCTTGCGTGACACCCTCTTGAGAAGATAATGATTTGCCATTGACAAAAAGGATAGAATTCTGTTGACAAAAAGGATCGAATTCTGTCTGTATAAGTGTTGATTGCAACAGTATAGAAAGAGTATGCAGGGCATGGAAATGGACAGGAAATTTCTGAGAGCTACCTGCCTATTCAAACAATTAAAAGCATTCAAAGCATCAATCAGAAGGGTTGCTTTGCAAGAATCATCTTCAAAGAGGCGGTGGATAGCATGAACGGCAGCTTCTACACCATGCAGAAGCCTGACCTAGCATACATGCAAAGTTGAATTGTACCTGTTACTTCAAGGATGTCATGTTGAGTAATAGCCAAGATAACCTTAATACCAATGATTCTGCCCAAAACATCTCCAATACCAATTGGACGGACTCCTGGATTTTTATCACAATGCACAGGCATTTCGCACCTCTTTCGTATGCGGGGTTCTTTTCCATACAAACTATGCTATCTCCTATAACAGAATTAAGTTAATAGTATATATAATGTATATATGATCACGACAATTCCAGCTATGACATCATGCATGTGCAGTGATGACACGATGAAAGTTCGTCTTCTCTCCATACATAATACCGTATGATTGTGCTTTAATTTTCGCGGGGTGTATATTTCGCGGATTTTGTCTTTTAGTGATTTTCGCATTTAAATATTCGCGGACAGCCATGTTTTGCCATTGCACAAGAGCCCGATCTAAATTTTCGTGGGTCTAAACTTTTGCGGATGGCTTCCAATCCGCGAATACCACGAATATTAAACCACGCGAAAATTAAAGCGTATATGGTATCTTAGATCCTTCTCATGCATGCTAGATGCACATGCAAGGAGTGCCTGTTTCATGTAGTACAAGCCTTCAGCTTAGCTCGATCAGCTGCAATGTAAGGCTTAGCTTTAGTGGGTCTTGGCAGAGAAAGTGGAAATGAAGGTCTATTCACTCTAAATACTCACTTACGAAATTATGCTGGATTTCTACAGATGTACATCATTCTCTCTATCACATACGGCAAATAGTAGCCAAAAGTGCACACTATATATTAAATAGCATGTAATCATATAGTGTTGTCACTACAGGCAATGTACTTGGCCCATTTGACTATGCTAGCAGTTGTGGGTAATAATACATATATGAAGTATAATCGCCCCCCCCCCCCCCCCCCATGCGTGGTGCAATAAGACAGTGTCACCTAAACAGGACAGCTAATGGTGGTCCCAATGATGTCCTATTGTAAAGATTCCACTGCATTCATGTTAAGTACTCACTTCTGGAATATGCTGGATTACTACAGATGTGTACATCATTCTCTCCGTCACATACTGCAATGGAAGCCAAGAGTGTGTACATGCATGAGATCATTTATATTTGCCACAAATTAGGAATAAATTATACAGACAATTGTATATAAGATAGATCATTCGACAATTAGTTGTGACTAATAATACATATACGAAGTACAATGGTACCTCCTTCGAAAGATCACCCTTAGGGACATGTGACAGGAGATCTTTTGAAAGAGGCGGTCTTTGACGAGGGGGAAGTGAACATGGGACATACTACATTCGTGATCAGCAAAGCCAATTAAGCTAATTTTATAAAGGAGGTGGTCTTTCACAGGGGTGGTCTCCCAAAGAGGTAATTTAGTATTATACTGTATATACTCCTCCCCCTTGGCTCTCACCTGGCGTTCTCTCTGTATTGCTGTTGTTGAGGCTGTGAATATCATCACTACCTAGCTCACTACTCTCCAAGTTGGTTGAATAGGGACTCATGTAATCTCCCCGAAAGTGAGGCAACCTGTATGCTATATGTACCAGAAGAAAAATAGTATAATATGTACATATATTATATAGTGAAACAAATACAATTATGTATAAGTTCCTGAAAAATTAAAGATGGATAGAGTGAAAGTGAGTTGAAAAAGTGATGAGTGTTTACACACACACACACACACACACACACACACACACACACACACACAAGCAAACACACACACACACACACACACACACACACACACACACACACACACAAGCAAACACACACACACACACACACACACACACACACACACACACACACACACACACACACAAGCAAACACACACACACAAGCAAACACACACACACACACACACACACACACACACACACAAGCAAACACACACACACACACACACACACACACACACACAAGCAAACACACACACACAAGCAAACACACACACACACACACACACACACACACACACACACACACACACACACACACACACAAGCAAACACACACACACACACACACACACACACACACACACACACAAACACAAACACACACACACACACACACACACACACACACACACACACACACACACACAAAGATCTATCCATGTCCGCTGTTTCCGAGTACGTAGCTAGTCCGCAACATTGACTCTAATTTTTCCACAGCTACACCTTCAATGCTGTAAATGTTGCTGCTTACCTGAGTACAACCACTTGGAAGGATTTCTCCTCCAAAAAGAGCAAAAAGAGCGTTCTTTGCTTTTGCCGGTCCCACGAGTTCCATTTCTCACAATTACAAGCAG
>CAUJGJ010000483.1:1111116-1126116 GCA_963170055.1 Halisarca cf. caerulea | reverse complement strand
ACTGTTTAAAGGACACCTCTGAAAAGCAGCCACCTCCTTTACATGACACCGCTGCTCTGCCCCATTTGACATCCCTTGCATTGACATGTGCACATACAAAACCTCTGAAACAAGGACACTTCCATAAACAGGACAGTTAACAGTGGTCCCAATGGTGTCCTGTTGTAGAGATTTCACTGTATACTCACACTAGTAAGTACTCACTTCTGGAATATGCTGGATTTCTACAGATGTGTACATCATTCTCTCCATCACATACTGCAATGGAAGCCAAGAGTGTGTACATGCATGAGATCATATATATTTGTCACAAATTAGGAATAAATTATACAGACAATTGATATAAAATGGATAATTTGACATAACAGTTGTGGCTAATAATTATACAAAATACAGTAGTACCTCCTTTGAAAGACCACATTTAGGGACATGTGAAAGGAGGTCTTTCGAAAGAGGTGGTCTTTGACAAGGGGGCATACAGTTAACATGGGACATATATATTATACTACATTCGTGACCAGCAAAGCTGGTCTTACAAAGGAGGTGGTTTTTCACAGGGGTGGTCTCCCAAAGGGTTAATAGTATTATACTGGATATACTCCTCCCCCTTGGCCTCTCACCTGGCGTGCCCTCTGTATTGCTGTTGGTGAGGTTTTGAATATCATCACTACCTTGCTCACTACTCTCCAAGTTGGGTGAACAGGGACTCATGTAATCTCCCCGAAAGCGAGGCAACCTGTATGCTATATGTACCAGAAGAAAAATAGCATATCTACATAATATGTAGTGAAACAAATTAATACAAGATGTAAGTTTACAAAAAAAAAATAATACAGTCAAACTTGGTTAGAAAGTCACTGTTTATGTATACAACATCAACCTCTTTACAACAACACACATGGCAGGAACGGATTCAATGGTCGCTGTACTAAATGTCCTGCAGCTGGTTACAACAACAACTTAATTGGTTATAACAGCACATTTTAGTGGCACCAAGGATGTCGTTGTAAACAAGTTTGACTGTATACAATGTAACCTCTCCAAACCAAACACCCTCAGGACCAAAGAAAAGGTTCAGTTTGAAGAGGTTCCCGGATTAGAGAGGTTCTATATGTACAGCAAATATTGAGAGCAGGACTTGAGAACAGTTTAGAGAGGGTTCCTGATTACAGAGAGTCTGGTTTAGAGAGATTTCACTGTAGATGCGGCCAATGTACTGTTTAATGCAAGCATAATTCTACTGTACAGAGTAGTTCACCTGGAAGTGAATGTTGAGTGGTCTGCATCTCTACTTGACTAGATGTAGAGCGTTCAGATTCACTTGTACTTTCTGCATGCCGGTTTGTGCTCACTGAGAGTGTTGTACTGGATGTCAACATGCTGTCAGCAGAGCTTTGCTCTTCTTGAATAGTCACTGGTAATGTACAGCACATATATATACATAATACACATGTATATGTTCAAATAAAGTTTTTGAAATTGGCATCATTGGCAAAGTGCAAAAAGGTTACACAATGCAGTACATACCTGCATCAGGTACTTCATAGAGTTCTTCGTCAAGAGGAGGATACGGCAGCGGGCGTGAGATTGCATTTAGAAATGTCATGTTCACAGGAGGATCAGACCCATAACGTGAAGTTGTTGTAGTCTGGACACATAACGGTTTTTGGAGATTTCTTCTGTTATACATCCTCACACACACACCAAAGGAAATGCCCAACACAATAGTTCCTGCTAGTATGGTACAAGCTACTACAATTACCCCTATAGCTATAAGGATTTCTTTGATCAGAAGTGGATCATCTTGTGGTGGTAAAGTTAGAGTAGGAGTACTTGATTTGCGAAGATCGGTATTAGAAGTGATTGATTCACGTACATCTGAGGTGTTGCTTGCCGAAATGGACACATCTGAACTAATTGTATGTGATGTGCTCATGGGTGGATTCACACTGGGTGTAGCTGACATTGGTCCTGTGGAACTTGTCCTTGCAGTGGGTGAATTTGCCATGGTTGAGGTTGATGTTATTGGACCCGCACTAGATGTTATTGGATCCACACTGGATGTTATTGGATCCACACTGGATGTTATTGGATCCACACTGGATGTGGTTGACGATTGTGAACTCGACAGTGAAATGCGGATGAGGCTTGTGGCTTGAAGTGATGTAGCAACAATAGTAGAACTGGGCAGTGGAGAACTCTCTACAGTGCTCATGAATGCTGAGTTAGTTGAAGAACAGTCACAACCAGCAACTGCATGCATGAAGCAAGGGGAAAAATATTTGTACTTACAGTACATGTATTATTATTACACATCCTCAAGAATTTATAATTTAATGTCATTTGGCCTGAAAAAGATTATATAAATTTGCCTTTTTATCTATTAACTATACTGTGAAACCTCTATAATCAGGACACCATTAGGACCACCGTTAACTGTCCTGTATATATGGAGGTGTACTTATGTCAGAGGTTTCAAATGTACACATGTCAATGTGAGGAACTTCAAATGGGACAAAGCAGTGGTGTCCTGTTTAAGGAGGTTTCTGTATTTCAGAGGTGTCCTTTCATAGAGGTTTCACTTTATATACATTCACATTAAATTTTCTTCTCACAATATGTCCACGGACTCATGCAACAATTGCTATGTACATACACAGTATGGAGTAAAACTGCACACACCCACACCCATCCCTACCTTGTACTGAAACAATAGGAACTCTAGTTGGATACTGGGTCATGTCTGAGAGAACTACAGAGGATGCTAGTGTAGTCTGTGGATACACCTCATAGTACTGAGTAAGATCTGAGGTTGGATCTCTGTACCAGCACATTTGAATGAAGTCTACACTAGTCACAGGTGTGTATAGTCCCAGGATATCTCCTGCTTTGAAGGACAGCCTTGTGGTGTTGAATGTCACCAGGACATTGTCACAGACAAAGCTGATAAAGACATTCTCAGAGGTTCGCAGTGTGTATGTACCTGAAGTAGAACCGGGCTGCCACACTTGCAGCTGGACAGTCCACCTACTGTTGACATTGTGATTACACATTGTGGCCATTGTCCAACTGGTGATCTGCCCGCAGCTGGTGAAAGTGGCATCTGGAATGATGACTTGGGTTGCAGCCCGTGTGTGTCCCAGTGTTGTGCCTATGAAGCCTGATCTTTGGATTAGTGGGTACCTTACACTGCATGCACTGCCTATTGCAACAGACGAGAGTGCATCATCACACAAATACATGAACATATACATACATACACTATGAACACATGTACACTAGTATACACATTCTATACACATACAAGCCATGCACACATGCACGCATGTACACGCATGCACACATGCCACCGCTGCACATATTCGCATGTAGTCGCATGCACTCACACACATGCATATGCACACATACACACACATACACACACACACACACACACATACATGCACACACACACACACATGCACACACACACACACACACACACACACACACACACACACACACACACACACACACACACACACACACACACACCTTGTGAGGACACGACCTTCAAAAGTGTTATCATCACACAGAGCTTGACAAATATGCTTCTAAACACAACACTTTCCATCTTGATCTCCAAAAACTGTACTGTAATACCTGTGAATATCCAAGAAGTAGCTTGAACTTTGAAGGAAGTCTTATTGGAATGAGGTACCACTGCAAAGATTGGCTACGGATGTTAAAACTATTCTACTGACTTTTTCAAGCATACAGTACTGTTTTATCGTAGTCTATAAGGAAGCCTTATGAAAGTGATGACTCCTTTGAATTCCTTCAAATTTTCAAGTGTTTGCACAATTGAACTGATGGATATTTGACTAGTCACCTTTTGTACTGGGTATTTCCTCAATGGATTAACAGGTCCTCCTTGAGCATTCTACTGTGCATTCACTGCATACTGGAGCTGGTGGGTACTGTTATCAGCAAAAATTACATAATATTTTGCATGACGGTGTTGTTTACATGTGCGTTGGGTAACAATTCATGCTTGAGTGTCACACATTTTGTGAGCATGCCTTGACAATGTTTTGTATAAGCGCTGGCTTTTATTCGATCTCTCACTTTTAATTAACCTTCATATTTTAATCATGCACGTTGACTGTTCTGTCGTGAAGGAATGTACCCACTTTAGCATGCATAGGTGTACAAGCGTTCGCAATGGCATTGCATGGTTAGATTCTGTATAATATAATTATGATATATAATTATAGTGACTGTCCACTCATAAAACCCAATATAGCAATACAGAATCACAAGTTACATTGGCAATGTGCATACTATACAGTACCGATATATATATATATATATATATATATACCAGTACTGTGTATTATGTCTGAACAGTGTGTGTAAACAGTATAAAAATCCCTTCACAAGGCCTGTAAGACCAGTGAGTGCATGGTCAGTGATCGAGTGGACTAAACATACATGCTGTTATATATTTGACTAATTTCTGAGAATTATGCAAGTGTATATAATGGCCACTTGCAGTTAGCCTGCTAAACCCAATAACATTGTAATGATGTAAACGTGTGTGATCATGATGATGTGGTATGTTGTGTGAAGTAATTGCTGGCTAATGTGATTGTGGTTACTTTGAAACTGAGTGAGCTCTTGAAATTTAGGTGCTTCACTCTATATAAGCGTCTCTCACCCACAATAGTGGCACTACTGCAGAAGTTAAGGTTGCATCTGATCAGTGGTAACATCTGCTGCAGAAGAATGGGAATGGACAGCAGATTGTACCTTCTTTGCTTGGCTTTTGTCTTCATAGTCTCCAGCGCCAAGAGTGAAGAATTTCTTTCAGGCATTGATCTCGAGATTCAGGATACTGGTGCAGTTCTGTCTCAAGAAGAACTAGCAGAGGAGATAACTCACTTGAACTGTGAGTTGTGCCTTAAATTGTTCTAATATCTAGCATAAGTCCATATAGCTAGATCAAGTGTAAGCCTGACCACATGTACAATGTGGTGTGTATATACGTGTGTGTGTGTGTGTGTGTGTGTGTGTGTGTGTGTGTGTGTGTGTGTGTGCAGATATATATATTATTGAGGTGTTGCATGTGTGTGTGCATGCGTGTATGTGCATGTATATACTGTGTATATATGTGTGTGTGTGTGTGTGTGTGTATGTGTGTGTGTGTGTGTGTGCGTGTGTGTGTGTGTGTGTGTGTGTGTGTGTGTGTGTGTGTGTGTGTGTGTGTGTGTGTGCATGCGAGCGTGCATGTGTACATGTAAATACGTGTATGTTGCCTTCAAACGGTTACATGTGTGTCTAAGTTGCTTACAATATACCTGATTTGTCTACCTAAGGTCCTCCTTGTACACTACTTTATGGGTACATTTTTATCCTTATCATGCAACTATTACCACACATCAGCTATGCCACAGTCGCACACTACTGCTCTGTTTAAAACTGTGAAGAGAAGGAGAAGAACTGCGGAAGACAGCCTGATATCTCTTCGGTTCAGAATATTCAATGTGACACATGTATTCCGAATGACACACAACACTGGTGTGTTATCACCTGAATACAGTATTGAAGAGATGGGGTCTGACGGGGTGCCACACCCAGTTCAGAGCACCCTTGAAGATTGCTACTTTGCTCAAGAAATGAGGGATGAAGAAATGGCCACTGTGACAGTGTGTGGGGACGATATAGTGAGTGCATGGAATGTAGATGGGACAATGTGTGCTTGCAGGACAACAAAACTGCAAGTTGCAGATACTCTGTGATTACGCAGGCTCCATTGTACATACAGTATATATGCACAAGGAGCCACATCTAATCTATAATATAATTATAATTACATAGTAGTTTCTGTAGCACCCTGCATAGTGTGACTGTGCTGTGCGCAGAATGCACACTGCAAGCTAAGGTTATCTTGGTGTCAGATATTAGTGAAACATTTCTAAAAAGGACACTTAGGGACAGGTCTAATTGTCCTCTGTAAGGAGGTTATCTTTCTTGGGAGGTTGAAAATGTATTAGAACTATGGGAGGATGCATTTTGGGACCTCAAGTCTTGTCCTTCGTAGAGAGATTTATTATTTATTATACTGTGTCCTTATTTGGAAGAGTCCACTATTGGAGGCTCCCGTGTACTGTATAAGAAATATTATCTCACTAGCTGCCTAAATTTGCTTATTCAGTGAAACTAAGGCCTTCAACGTGCATCATCTTCAATATCCTGTAACTGAGTTTCAGTTACAGGACACAAAGCTGCTGGAATGCACACCCATAGCTTCTATGGGATTGAATATGCATGCATGTGTGTACATGCATGTGTGTGCGCAACCACCCACCCACACACACACACACACGTACACACACACGTACACACACACACTGCACACGATATACACGCACACATGCACATGCACACACGCACACACACACACACACACACACACACACACACACACACACACACACACACACGACACACACACACACACACACACACACACACACATACATGCACTTTTTGTCTGAATTACATACTGTATTATAATGTCAATGAATAAGCGGGCTGTTTTGATGTTCTCCACCAACCAGGAAGGGATTATAGCCACCAATGACCACATGTATGTGTTCCAACCAAGGAAGAAGAACAAGGAGCAGGTCATTGTATGGGAGCTGGACAACACTACCTTACCGCAAGGCAAAGTTGAGGGCACTGGAAGTAAGTTCCCACAGATGATAGATTTGATATGCATTTTGAATGTGAAATATCCAATTTCCCAACATACGTAACAATACTATTATGACTTGAAGTATGCACTGCAGTTGTAATAGAATTAGTGTGTATGCATGTAATCCATTTAGTGAGGCTGTGTATAGGTATTGTGTGACCACTGTGCTGCCTTTAACATTGTTATACATTAAAATGCATGCATAGAAAAATCACCTGCACACACAGTCCCTTGCTGAGCATATGCATGCCTGCCTGCTTTGTAGCTTGTTATTGCACATGGTACCTGGATTTCAAGTGCATGCTGGTGTGTGTGTGCTCTGCCTATACATTAGGTAATGCATGTAGGAGGCCAGAATGTCCTGTGAATGGTCACGTGAAGCTGAGTGGTATTGCGGTTGGGTCTGTCGTTGAGTACAGCTGTAAAGATGGGTACACCATGGTGGGCTCCCCCACTGCAAGATGTCTGGTAAGCCGAGAGTGGAGTGACGACACACCAGCCTGTGTGCTTCTTACACAGCACGGTGAGTCTCCATATATATATTTCAATGTACAGTACTTATAATATTACACTACACAGTATAAAAGTTAATAATTTATATTAGTATATTATGTGCATATATATTTACAGTAGATGCATTGTTGTTGTGTCTCCTTGCACTCTCTACACATGGACAGGAGGAATGAGAACAAAGTGTCCATTGCTGAAATCTCCTGAAAATGGCGGAATATCAGTGACCACTGGTCATGTGTGGACAGCTTTATACTCATGCGATGATGGGTTTCGTCTTCGTGGAAACCGCCACCGATACTGCCAAGATAATGGGAAATGGTCTGGACATGATCCATACTGTTCATCAGGTACTAATGAAATGCACAGTGTGTGTGTGTGTGTGTGTGTGTGTGTGTGTGTGTGTGTGTGTGTGTGTGTGTGTGTGTGTACGTGTGTGTGTGTGTGCATGTGTGTGTGTGTATGCGTATGTGTGTGTGTGTGTGCGTATGTGTGTGCGTGTGTGCATGTGCATGTGCGTGCATGCACACATGCATGCATGCATGCATGCATGTATGCTTGCATGTATGCATGCTTGTGTGCTTGTACGTGTGTGTATGCGTGTATGTATGCCTTGTGTGTAAACATCATCAGTAGTACACTATATACAGACCCCAATATACAGTACATGCATGGGCAGTATAGTTCATAAAACACCATTCAAATATATAAGCAGCTAATATGCTTGAACATAGATATATATACCCCAAACATCTATGGTTTGAACGACATCATATAGCAAACACATGATGCAGGTATCGCGGGCTATAGCTGCTACCAAATTTGGTCATCTTAGATTCAACAGCTATTCTGGCACTTACTATCAGGCTCCCAGTAATTTCAATCGGTCACAGCATAACAGATCATGTCCTGCTTAATACGATCAAACTAGATCACCCAATATCGATCTCCATGGAAGGCTTGCAGGAGGTCCACCACTTGTGCACACTTGAAGACTTCAAATTGAATTAATATATAGGCAGACAGGTGACAATAGGTAGCTTTAGCCTCTCACAGTTGTAGGTTTTTATGCTTCCATTATGTCATCTCTAACCACTTTGTGAGAGTGTGTGTGGAGACATACCAGAATGAACCGTTGTAAAGTGATTTATTGGCTGTTACATTTCATCACACACATACCGACAGAATGTCACTGATCTGTCACATGATATGCGTAGGAGAATTTAGTTCTCATTGTTGTCATAATATTATATGGACCAGTAAACTGCAATGTTACTGTGCTCATTCTTATTGTAAAAATTCCTTAAGATTTAAAATGGAGTACACTTTTGTTTGACTTTCATACAAGGATGAAAAATTTCGTAAGAATTCTTAGACTAGTTATACTTTTACCGTTTAATTGTAGTTAAAACATATTATGAACTAAACAATTTTTTGATATTTATGTAGCCTGCATGCATGTATGTATGGTTGAACATTTCCCTTGCATTCCCCACACAGTTTCGATCTCTGAGATAGTGCCATCATTACAACCCTAGTTTATGTACAACAGCATAATACACTGTAGAACAGCAGAGTCATGCAAGCTATACACACTCAATGAAACTTCCGAGTGAAGGATACTTTGGGTTGCCCTTGAGCTTATAGAATATTGAAAATGTATGCTTCAGAATTATTGGGAGGACATGCAGTACGTATTTTTGGAACCTCAGTTAATTCTTGTCCTTTGTAGAGAGACTAATTGTACTTTGTTCTTAGTTGGGAGAGTCGACTATAATTGGAGTTTCCACTGCCCACCCACCTCCATATGTTGCTAGAATCACGCAACACTTTTGCTATATAGGAGAGGGGGTGCTTCTATGATCTACAAGATCTATCAGTATACGGTACAGTTCACTATGACTTGTTGAAATGTTACCTCAAGTCATACTGTGGCAGCTAGCTTCCATCATTCCTTATCAGAGCACTTCAAATATTGTTTTTATCTCTCAAGAATGCACCTGTCTGTCTGCGGTGCTATACTGAGATCATAATAAAATTATAGCTATGTTAGAGTGAAATGACTTCAACAAATCAGACACTGCATTGCTCGATTTGGAACATGTACCTCGAGTTAAAATCTCAGGGGCGCCCACGTACCCCACATGCTCAAATCACTTGTAAAGCATTGAAAAGTAAGTGCTGCAGCTGAACATTCATTGATCTTTCAGGATTGTTTTGATAACAATAATTGATACAAAAAGACACTCCTGTATAAATTCATACCTCTCTATTCATATATAAATACTCCATTATAAGACTTTCCTTCACATCCATATTATATGTATACTGGATGAGTGTTACATACCAGATACCCAAATGAAACAATATAGAAACTGTACATTTAAGAACAATTAATGTTGTAATTATATTGTTCGCTGCCTCTGTCTTTACTCCATTCAGCACCTACTGCTAACATCCGAAAGGAGTGGGTTAATGGAAGTATTGGACCCGAGGAAGTGATTGGGAGAGACAAGAGAGGTGTTCTTAATCTCCTCGGGGAACACGAGGTCATAGAGTTGCTGCTCTACTATGACATTCATCTCTATAACCGTTTTTCAAGAAACAGAGCACTTTTGGAGAGACATATGACGACTGTGATAAATCTGGTATGAATTTGAGTGTAGCCCTGAGCTTGTGTTGGGCAAAGAGTATAACACACATACATACTCCTTTAGAGTGCACGCATAGCATTTACGTATTGGTGCCTATGCACGTACATATACACAGCAGGTCTGGGGGAAGCTGTATGTCATGTAATATAGCGAGGCATCTCAAATATATGGTTATGTTACCCTACCAAACATAACAGTAGTCCATGAAGCTCTAGCAGGTATGGCATTTTGAAGTTTGGTAAGAAAAGTGCTAAGGCCATTACAGTTATTACTCTATATGTCCTGCCACATTGGTTTCTCCAGCCTGCCTTAGCACATATCACCCTATCATACTGCAGTATAACTTGGATAGTAAGTACCCTCAAGGGAAGGAAAAATAGGTACTCACTATCAGAGGTACTCACTATCCAAGGTGCTTTCGATGGTATTGCATGAGGTAGGGACAGAGCAATGAGTACTTACTATCCAGGAGTACTTACTAGCCCAGGTATTTACTAACAGAGTTTGCATGACTGTACTTGCAAATTCTAAGTATTGCGCCATAGGCACAGTATAATATGATGTTATTTTCATTTTTCTATACAGTATGCATGCATAATGCAAGATCTCACCATAGGAAAACCAGTTTATGTCAAGATTGTCAGGATTGTGATTGAGACAACAAGTGTGAGTACTAATTGCTTATCTGTAATGCTATTGTACAACTGCATGTAGGTATGTGTGTACATGCACGCTTGCATGCATATACACATACACACGTACACAAACACACACACACACACGCACACACACACACACACATACACACACACACACACACACACGCACATATACACATGCAAACACACATACACACATGCACACGCACACACACACACACACACACACACACACACACACACACACACACACACACACACACACACACACACATATATATATACACACACATGTACTGTAGATATACACAAATTATATTTCTATTTCTGTGCTACATGTCCAACAGAGAAACACTAGGGTTTACCCCACGTATGCATGATGCAGTTGAACACACTTCAGTGCAGTCAAACATAAACGACCTCATTGTTCTCATTATGTGTCTCCGCTACTCAGTTCACTTGTTCTCAGGTTCTGTATTAATGATGGTTCTCTCTCCTCAACTGTAGAGTCGTCTAACTACTTCTCGAGAAGCCAGTACTCTGTCCAACAGCTTCTGTGCAGTACAGCGCACATTACAACAACCTGTAGGAGCACCACAGAACTTTGACTACGCTATATTGATAACTGGGTGAGTATATTCATGGCTGCAGCCCATGTGCATGGTTTAAATTGGGCTTGGATGTGTGAATGTGGTTTGAGTATGTGTGTTTGTGTGTGCATGCAAGCACATGTGTTCATGCATGTGTATATACATGCATGTGAATATGCATGCGTGTATATGTACAGTAAGTGTGTGTGATGTGAGTGTGATACACCACATACATACACACACATACTATACACACACACACACACACACACACACACACACACACACACACACACACACACTGCATTTTCTCACAGATGTGCATACTTACGTATACACATGCACACACACAAGCGTGCATGTGTGCACATACACATAAAAAGGTACATATAGAAAGAAAGGAAATGATGTAAAAAGTTTGCCCTATTTGTCCTCTGCAGGAGAATAATGTGCAGTTTTCAGCAAGGGAGGGGTTGTGTTGACGGCACAATTGGTATGTACATATCTTGTAGCGTATATGTGTGTGGTTGTGTGTGTGTGTGTGTGTGTGTGTGTGTGTGTGTGTGTCTGTGTTGTGTTTGTAGGTGGGTGTGTCACACACACACACACACACACACACACACACACACACACACACACACACACACACACACACACACACGCACACACATGCATGAGAGTTCTGTAACATCTTTTCTCTTTCATTCCCTATATACGTACATATGCAGGAAATTTAGGCTGACATCACATATTATGTATACTATATCTGTATAATATATTCTGTTCACATGTGTACAGGTTATGCCCCATTGGGAGGGATGTGTACTGAGTTTTCCTGTGCAGTAGTTGAGCACTATGGTCTGCAGACTGGATTTACTGTGGCACACGAGACTGGACATGGGTAAGGGGTATGCCCACCTCTCGATCTCTCCTTCTTTTCTCCCTGCTCCTACTTTACTCCCTCTTTCCATCACATTCTCTCCTCTTCCCTCTCCCTGTACAAGTTTCCAAGTTTGATACGCACACCTGTATGCTTGCATTATAGGGGAAAGTACATTACTATTAAATTAGTCCATATATATACATATGTACATGCATATCTGAAAGCATGAGTACATATATAATTTAAGTTCTGTATGTGCTGCTTCCTATAGCCTACAATATTCTGCTTGTGTACACTAACCCATAGAATATAGTATGCTTAGGATGAGTCTTATCTTTGGTTGCT
Organism: Halisarca cf. caerulea; assembly: GCA_963170055.1. Classification (NCBI taxonomy): domain Eukaryota; kingdom Metazoa; phylum Porifera; class Demospongiae; order Chondrillida; family Halisarcidae; genus Halisarca; species Halisarca cf. caerulea. The sequence continues at coordinate 1,113,736 of CAUJGJ010000483.1, read as the reverse complement.
TCCCAATACATTAGGTTGGACATGGTACATGATTACTATGGCAACTCTTGTCCAGACAGGGGCAATGTCATGGCAGCCCGTTTGGGTCGTGGGAAGATCCTCTATAAGTGGTCTCGTTGCTCCAAGGAGGAGCTGATGACATTCAGGCTGTCTGGAGGGACTCACTGTTTACAGGAGGACACACCAGGTGCTATCAGTCTCCCTCCTCTCCCTTCAACAATTGCAGCACACACCATTGACTATCAATGCAAGAAATCAAGAGGGGAACAAGCTACAAGGTGCCCCTTTGCCATCAGAGGAGCGCCTGTGAGTTGGTATAAACGTATGTCAGCTCTATGGTTGCTTGTGCAGGAATATATATGTGTACACCTCCGCACTACACTAATATACATATATATTATATTTAAACACTGTAAAAAAGAATTGCATGCCTTACAATAATTACGTGCAGAGTGCAAACATATATAAACCCATACACACACACACACACACACACACACACACACACACACACACACACACACACACACACACATACACACACACACACATGCAAACACATGCAAACACATGCGTGTATATACACACACATGTACATGTACACGCAAACACATATACACCCAAACACACACACACACACACACACACACACACACACACACACACACACACATACAAACACATGTACACATATGTACATGCACACACTCATAACTGTACACACAAAAGCATTAATTATGGTAACAAACAGTTGTGCGTACGTATAATATTATTCATATCTCAAAACACATTATATGCATGTCCTCCTCTTCACATTCACTACTCCATTCCTTCCTTGAGTAGAATGTGTGCTCCTATTTCTTGTTCCTATTTCTTCAGATTTCACTACTCCATTCCTTCCTTGTGTAGAATGTGTGCTCCTATTTCTACTGCAAGATTGACAACACCAACTTGTGTTGGACAGACTATTTTCCGGCTATCGATGGTACAGAGTGTGGACCCAATAGGGTGTGTACAATACACACAATGTCATAATAATATTATATTTGTACACAATACATTCAGTACACACACACACACACACACACACACACATATATATATATATATATATATATATATATATATATATATATATATATGACATATACATGTATATATAGTATATATCCATAATATGTAAATGTTTATATACTAGTAAGTATAATATAAAATCTTATGACCTGTATGTGTTGTGTTATATGCAAACTTTAAGCATGTGCAGCTAATTCATACCTGTGACTACAGGGGAACCTCTTATAACAAACTCCCCTAATAGCACAAACCTCTCTATAACAGACTGTAGTGTATCCAGATAGATTGCTGTGTGTGTAAAATAACCTCTGAATAGTGTAAACCTCCGTATAATGAACTGCTTTCAGTCCCCAAAGTGTCTGTTATGCATGGACTGGTTGCACTGGAGTTGTCCTTTGTAAGGAGGTTGTCCTCTTTGAGGGATTCGAACTGTATATATATATATATATATATATATATATATATATATATATATATATATATATATATATATATATATATATATATATATATATATATATATATATATATATATATATAATAGAACTATAGGGAAAATGTATTTGTGGCCTCAAGTGTGTCCTTTGTATAGAGGCTGTGCTTACTTCAGAGCGTCCACTATCAGAGACTTCACTGCATGCATGTACGTACAGACATTTCATACATTGAATGTAGTATGATTGTTTAATATGTATTCCTTGCAGATCTGCGTAAAGGGAGACTGTGTGTTGAAAGTTAGCAGACCACCAGTCCATGGGAACTGGAGTAGCTGGGGCCCATGGTCCTCCTGTTCTCGCTCGTGTGGTTGTGGTGTGCAAACAAGACGCCGGGAGTGTAATAACCCACCGTCAGTGTGTGTGTGTGTGTGTGTGTGTGTGTGTGTGTGTGTGTGTGTGTGTGTGTGTATACGTGTGTGTGTACGTGTGTGTGTGTGTGTGTGTGTGTGTGTGTGTGTGTGTGTGTGTGTGTGTGTGTGTGTGTGTGTGTGCATGTACAGTACAGTACATGTACAAACACATGGTTTCATGTATATTGTGCAATTGCAGGCTGCAATTTGTACTATACATTATACATTATACATTTGTTTTCTTTTATATGCTCATGGACTACTGTATAGTGTACCATTACTCTCCATTCCAGACCTGCAAGAGGTGGTAGATACTGTCCTGGACACTGCATGCAGGCTCGATTGTGCAACAAGCAAGTTAGTCAATCAATAGCTAACACAATCAGTATGCCATATTTTTCAGTCTAACCAGCTAAACTGTCCCTGCAGGTGCCTGCAGGGACGGTCTAGCTGGTTAGACTAGGATATTTTCATACACAAAACTTTGTTGACAACGTACAGTAGATGACATATTAAACATATGTTGTGTTTGTACATGTGTGTGCATTAGTGTACATGTGTGTGTGTGTGTGTGTGTGTGTGTGTGTGTGTGTGTGTGTGTGTGTGTGTGTGTGTGTGTGTGTGTGTGTGTGTGTGTGTGTGTGTGTGTGTGTGTGTGTGTGTGTGTGTGTGTGTGTGTGTGTGTGTGTGTGTGTGTGT
>CAUJGJ010000483.1:1096116-1103616 GCA_963170055.1 Halisarca cf. caerulea | reverse complement strand
TCACCACAACAGCAATAGTAACATCACAACAACAACAGAAAGACAAACAAAACAACACAACATCAGCAACACCGCAGCATGCAGGATAACAACAACAACACTAGCAATAACAATAGCAACGTCAATCACAAAGACTACCAGTACAGAACAACAACACAAGTGACAGTCCTTATAAGAATGAAAACTCAATGCACAATCGATTAGCATTGATACTCAATGAAGTCTACAGCAAACCCAGCCCCAGTAGCTCACCTCCAGCCAATGAGATTCGTCAAGATAGTCCTCAAAATCGGGATCTTGACCTTGTTGCCATGACATTAAAAACTCCCCAGGTAGTTGAAATGCTTTGGGATAGAACATTGCCTGTGCACGCAGAAGTAGTAATCACAAATAACAAGAGATAGGCCAAAGAAAACACTGTGATAAGTTGGACTGGTGACTTACGTATGTTACAACTCCATAATGATTGTGGTCTTATATGCATAGGGTCAAATGTTGAGGGGGAACAAATGCTAAAAATGAAAGTACTGTATGTCTGACCATAGATAATATATAGTCCAACATAACATCACAGAAAAATGAGCTCATGGTGCGTGGCACAGTACACAGCACACACAGCATACACAGTACACACAGCACACACAGCACACACAGTACACACAGCACACACAGCACACACAGTACACACAGTACACACAGTACACACAGTACACACAGCACACACAGCACATACAGCACACACAGCACACACAGAACACACAGTGCACACACAGCACAGCACACACAGCACACACAGCAGTATAGACTGTAGTACTTTGAGTGTTAGACGAGAGGGGCACCAAATACCGTACAAGCTATATTTTTCGTGTGGTTTTATATTCACAGTATTTGCAGATTGGAAGCCATCCGCGGAAGTTTACACCTATGAAAATTTAGATCAGGCTCTTGTGCAATGAAAAAACATGGCCGTCCACAAATATTAAAATATGAAAAATGCTAAAAGCCAAAATCCGTGAAACATACACTCTGCGAAAATTAAAGCGGATATGGTGTATAAGAAAACTACGTAATCAACCATTCAGTCAGACAGAGTACACAGCATCAAGTGAAGAGAAGGGCACACTAGTGACAACCACCACAGAGTGCAGAGAAGTGCACACCAGAAAGTGCGGAGAAGTGCACACCAGAAAGTGCGGAGAAGTGCACACCAGTAAGTGTAGAGAAACACACACCAGAAAGTGCAGAGAAGTGCACACCAGTAAGATGCCTACACAAATTGTGGAGAAGTGCCCTACAATCTGTACCAAGCCCTGTCAGCAGCCACTAACCATAGGAGGGTAGATGGTCTGGTCTGCTAGCTTCACCGTGTAGCTCTTGGTTGGTCTATCAGGCCGGATCACCTGGAAATCATGGACCTTGATGCCGTAGGAGTTCTGTAGAACAATACAAAACAGCTTAATCCAACCGTACTGCATCGACATGGGCAGAGTGCTATGCTACCCTGCAATACAAAACAGCTCAATCTACTGTAACTCTATTGTATAAATAGACTATGATATAGAGTGGATAGTGCTATGTATACAATATTATGTACAGTACTATATGTACAGTACTATAATATTATGTGCAATGCTATATATGTACAGTACTAATAAATTACTATATTCCCACCACGTACACAATCACAAGCAAATGTACATCAGATCCACAAAACAATGAAGAATACACACACACACACACACACACACACATGCACACACGCATGCACACACACACGCACACACACACACGCACGTAAACACACACGTACACACGCACAAACACACACACAAACACACACACAAACACACACACAAACAAACACACAAACACACAATATCCAAGTGGCACCAGGTTTCTTTAAGCTCCTCCACCAGCAGTCCGTCCAACCTGTCTTCAGGGTTGCACTTGTGGTAGGAGAATTTACACTGCAACGAGAGACACAGGAAGACAGTACAGTCATGAATCACACAGTGGAACCTTGCTAAGACAAAGGTTAGGGTAGCCACAAAATTAGTTTTCATAATCAGAAATTCTTATCAGGATAGAACTACGCACATATATATACCATTGCTACTGTAAAGTACTACAGATATGCACAAGTATACAAAGTACAAACACACACACAGAGTTAAATACATGGTATGCATGCATGTACACACAGCTACACACATGCACACACTAGTCTAGCACACACACACACACACACACACACACACACACACACACACACACACACACACACACACACACACACACACACACACACACACACACACACACACACACACACACACACACACACACGTGCATGAACACATGCACAAGCGCATACACACACACACTCACACACACACACCTCTAGTAATAACTTATAAAAGAATCGCGTGATGTCACTTCCTCCCACGTTGAGGGTCAACCTGGTTGACGGGTTTGAAATGCCATCCTCAACACACGCAATATGTGTCTTCTCATCACCAACATCCACCACACATGCACTACTCAGACCAGCACCAAAAGCAGCACACACAGATTCCTGCATAGAAATACCACATTGCAACACTTGTATCCAGGTGCGTGGGCGAATTATGGGTGGATTAAAGGAAGATGTGTGCTAATATGATATCCCAAATACAGTGAACCTCTATTAGAGGACACCGCGTAAACGAAGCCTCCTCATTTAACAAGACACCACTGCTCTGCCCTCTGACATCCCTCACATTGACATGTGTACATATAAAACCTCTGAAATAAGGACACCTTCATAAACAGGACAGTTAATGGTGGTCCCAGTGGTGTCCTTATTACAGAGGTTTCACTGTACAGGACAGCTTACTGAGGTCCCATTGGTGTCCTTATTATAGAGGTATCACGGTAATGGGTATTTTTAGGATGGGCATACAACACAAAACACATTGGTCATTGTTTGGTCTACGAGATTTGACATATAGAGTAACTAATCATGCATTGGCTACTACTTGGTCTAGTGGACCAGACATACAATATAGCATTTACTGCCTATCACTTGGTCTAGCAGGTTGTGCGTACAGTACACTATGGACAGGTTGACCATATATAGGGTATCCATGTATACCTGGTGGAGCATAACTCCAGCAAACCCCATCCTGGACAGTAGGAGATTTGTTAACTCTCTGGTGTGTTGGCGGACAGTAACGTCTGGAATAAGCAGCACTACGCAGTGATACTGCAGGGGAAAGAAAGAGGAGGTTGTGTGTCTGTGTGTGTGTGTGTGTGTGTGTGTGTGTGTGTGTGTGTGTGTGTGTGTGTGTGTATGTGTGTGTGTGTGTGTGTGTGTGTGTGTGTGTGTGTGTGTGTGTGTGTGTGTGTGTGTGTGTGTGTGTGTGTGTGTGTGTGTGTGTGTGTGTGTGTGTGTGTGTGTGTGTGTGTGTGTGTGTGTGTGTGTGTGTGTGTGTGACTGCGTACATACAGTACATGTGTGTGAGCATGAGAGTGTGCAGTATGTGTCTGTCTGCCTGTCCTCAACTTGAGTACTCACCTTAAAATCCCTTTTCTCTATATCCAGCACTTCCTTAATAGCCTGACTCCACAGGTCCTCTAGCATGTCAAGAAGGTTCCGCAGTGACTGGTGAGCATTTATGTTGAGATGACCGTACTTCATTGGTTTGTAGACACGATAAGAGGAGCCAGGGGGAACATACAGGGCCTACGCATGCGAGAGATAACAGTCAGAATACCGTAGAGACTGGCTGATAAGCACACCCTGTCACACAAACACACACTATTCCAGTACATAGGCGAATAGGTAAGGTGAATACAGTAGAACCTCGTTAGTAAGACCACTGTTAATGAGTAATACCTGGTTAGGACGTACAAGGATATGATACCCCGGCTTATAACCCAGAATACTAATCTATATGGTTAGCAAGTACTACTGATAGTGAGTAGCAGTTTGGAGGGTACCCAGGTGTACTCACTAACGAGGTTTGACGGTATTCTTATTGGTTAACACTAGAGGCATCAACACACACTTGCCCGTTCGCTAAGCACATAGTGCTAATCAGGCACATAGTTCCTGTCCACTTGCAGTATAGTCATAGGCGCATGCGCTTAACAACCAGTCTACATAGTAACTGAACAAAGATACATCATAGGGAACATGTCAGTACCCTCACACATGCTTACAAACACATGTGGAAGACATATGTATCAAACTAATTGATAACAATTCATGTGTATCAAATTTTATGCAATGATGCACTCACTCAAACACACACCTATGCATGCATATGTGCACACACACACGTATATACTGTATATATGTACACACAAGAAAAACACACAACACACACGTGCAGATACATATATATACACGCACACGCACACACACACACACACACACACACACACACACACACACACACACACACACACACACATACACACACACACAGTCTCCATACATTCATACATGGAGTTTGATCAATAATACGACTATCTGAAGATAGTGGACCCCTCTATCATCTATTACACAAGCTGCAGTCTGAGCACACACCTTATCTCCAATGACAAATCTCGGGTCTTCCTTCACATCGGACCACTCTATCTCACTCACCATTTGAGTAGTGACAGGCTCAAACGATGCATTGAACTCAGTGTACTGCAGCGTGGGTCAAGTTCACAGTACAGCAATGAAATTCTCGTGTATGAATGTATACACACATGAAGTGATACTGCTGTGACACAGCCTGTGCAGGATAGAGGATCACATGCACACTGCAAACAGCACTGAAAATCACACACACCTACACACAGAAATACTGATACGACATGGAATATCACATATCCATACACACAGACACACTTTTTTAGGTGGGACAGAATGCCCGGATGGTTGGACAATGTCTGAATGGTGACCGTTATTTCTAACACTGCCTTCGTGTGTTGTGTTGTTTCCTTACCTGAGAAGAAGGAACCACAGTACGTTGGAGACCAAGCGCTTGCCTCCTATTCTTAAGGTAGAGCGCCATGGAAGACATTGCTTCTTCTTGCTCTTCCGTGTTGTCTCGCTGGACAAGAAGAGACGAAACCACTCTTCAGAGCAACACTGTCAGACAGGTCAATGTGCTGTGTACAGTAAAACACTAAAATTATCCACGATCATGTCCCTAAGATACATTGTATACACAAAACATACATGTAGTATATAAATAAAGATAGTGTAAACGAGCATTGGTAATACATGTACACAAACACATGCACACAAATATTTGCCCATAAATACTCACAAGTACATGGACACACACACACACACACACACACACACACACAAGACACATAAGTACACCCACAATCAAGAAACAGTACACACATATGCACAAATGCATACACAGACACACACGCACACACACACACACACACACACACACACACACACACACACACACACACACATACACACACACACACACACACACACACACACACATACACACACACACACATACACTGGATGAAGTGCGGAGTACTCGTGTTTCATCAACTTCTGCCACAAATGCATCAGCTTGTGTCTGCTTGTCAGTGCGATAGGCAATGACATGTGGCACGGTCTTCGGAAGTGGGTCAGAGGCCCTACCAAGACGGAGGTTACATGACCCAGGGTGGAGGATGATCACCCGCTCCGGAGCTAGAGCATCAAAGTGACCTGGAGGCTGGACAGGGAGTTCCAAAGTAAACACATCTTGTAATATATTAATTTTATTAGTTTGGATATAGCCTAATATTGATAGATCTATCTAATCTGAGAAACGACCTTTATCAGAGACCACTTGACCCTTCATCATAGACCTCCTCTTAATTCTGAAAGACCACCTTTTACAGGTCCTTAAGGGAGGTCTCTCAAAAGGGCCGGGTACTATGAAACCTGCATGAGTAATGAGTAGGATAACTTTTGCAGAACAAAACAATCACTATTTGGACCTGAACGACCAATATTTCAAGCTTGAGAGCCCACACAAACAGTCATGGAACGCAGAATCAACTTAGTAAACGTATAAAGTGCGTACCAGCTCCTCTTGCATTGCTGGAATCCACCGATCTACGAATCCACACACACACGTGCACACACATCGAAGATTGTAACGAATCTCGCATACGTGTACGTAGTAGAACGACGTGAAAATGGGGAAGCCCCCTTTCAATATATGACGTCATGATCAGCTGTGCATATTGTACGTCTGCAGCTGCTTATAGAACTACTGCAGGCAGACACCCCAGCCGACTAATAATGATCGAAAGCATATATATGGATATACCCAATGGTGATGAAAGTCTAGGGTGATCTATAGCCAACCTAGCCTATGTTAGTCTGGAAAGGAGGCCTTCAAGAAGAATCTACCCAATATATCCAGATCCACAGGTCATTAGGGAGATAGAGTCAAGTACTCATTCTCTTGTATCTCAAGAATTGCATACATATATACACACATCCTCTGCATGAAGCAAAGTTCTTGTATGTATACAGGTTCACAGCATAGTATATTCATATGTATATATAGTCTGGCCTGCTACGACCGTCCCACGTACCCGGCGCTTAGTTGGTAGCGGGACAGTACTAGTCGTAGCAAGCCAGACTAATGTACATATAGTCTCGTTCCCAGCGCCCACTGCTACTGCTTCCAACATGGCCACAGAAAAGGTCCCCTTTCTTGCCTGCAACAAAATGGAGGGTGGAAGTTGGGTAGGAAGGAGACTAATACATTCAGTTTACCGCATGGCAGCAGTAGTAACAACCTGAAACGTTCAACCATTTAACAATATTAGAGTACTCAATTCATACTTGATACTTTTTACAAATTTAAGTGAATAGATAATAATTAGCATTAAATAACACTATGAGAAATTCATAACAGTCATTCATGATGCAATCTAAACACAGCACAAGACAAATCACACTAATCCAATTTAATGATAAGCACAAAATATTACTCCACATCTGAATACTCAATTGAACCATCCCATCCTACTTCTAAGAAACTGGTTTCCTAGCAACAGGTGGGGGCGGGGCTGTTTTGCTACTATAAGGTTTGGGTGGAGCTGGTCGTCTCTCGCTCTCGGAATTGGCTCTGTGAACTTTCTGTCCATTGTGGCCTTGAGATCTGGGTGCGGGGGAGGGTGGACTATTAGATGAAGAAGTTGGCATGGTTGGGCTGTGAGGGACGGGAGGTGGGCGGCGTCTTCTGGGAGGGGCTACTGGGTCGCTGAACAGAGTGAAGAGTTGAGAAAGAAAAAGGATAAACACACACACACAGGACAGAAGGTAAAATATAATAATACATAGACAGTATCCGCTGGTGCGCAAGTGACAAACACAGACCAATTTTTTGTTTTATTTTTGGATTGTAACTTCTACACAGAAAGCTAACTCCTTTACACAGAGTAGAGTGAAACCTCTGTGATCAAACATCCCTCTAGTCTAAATTC
>CAUJGJ010000483.1:1061116-1091116 GCA_963170055.1 Halisarca cf. caerulea | reverse complement strand
CAATACACGACATAACAACACTCTACATTATGGGTGTATTGGTGCATGTTATGCACATGTGAACGCATGCATGTATGCATGTAAATCAACCTGATACAAACATGTGTAGATACGTATACTGTACAGCATATATGCATACTTTACGTACACATGCACACATGCACACATGTACACATGTGCACACAGGTACACTCGTGTGTGCATGTACGCACATGCACACACAATCATATGGCACATATGCACAATGCACATACATATGTATGTGTGTCTTGACAAACTGAACTTACCGAGGTGTCGTTGAAACTCAGCGACTTTGCTCTCAAGTACTGCGTGACACTTGCGGTGATATTCCGACTGGGCATGCATGAACTACACACATAGATAGTTGGAGAACACACAATCAGTTGTGATAAACAATGGATAGGGCTGGATGCAATATGGATTACATACATGTACATGTACATACACACACATATACACACATGCACACCACACACACACGCACGCACACACACACACACACACACACACACACACACACACACACACACACACACACACACACAAATGCACACGCACACACACACACACACACTCACACAAACACACGCACACACAAACACACACACACACACACACACACACACACACACACACACACACACAGAGTGCATGGAGTAGAGCACAGCACTACATATGAAAGAATAACAAATAGTAAAGCACTCGTTCCAACATTTCAAACACATGCCATTTACCTGTACCAATAGTTCACAGAACTGCTTCTCATTGTGCAGGAAAAGGCTCATTCTCTCTGAATACTGTGCCTATACACACAACAGACAAAGCGGACAGTATACACCAAGCACAGAACAAAGATATTGACACACAAAGATATAGAGAACACTTTTATGGTGAATTTCTACATCAAGTGAGTAAATACATGTGACCCAGTAAATGTTCCACTATGAAAATTGCAACTGGTTACAGTGAATTTCTGATATAGAGAAGAATTTTCAGTGTCCCCTGTGGTTCATTATAATGAGACTCCTCTGTATACTGTAAGTCACCATTTTAGTAGTATCAGTGAGCAAGTCTAGATAATCATAATACGTACCAGAGACACAGCTAAATACAGAAAGTCTTCCCCTTGATAAGAATCGCGTTCGATAGATTAAAGTTCAATTATCAACCAATGAGGATGCTTTGGCTATGTAGGCCTTCGTCAGCTACACATGGAAATTTTCAAATTTCTGTGTATGTATGTGCCTGACAAGGCTACGTGGAATCTCTCTATAACGGACATTTTGGGACCTGAAAAAACAGTTGATTATACGGAGATTTTCACTATTCAGAGGTAATCGTATATGCATAGCAATCTATCTGGACCCACAAAAGCAGTCTGTTATAGAGAGGTTTCCACCATTAGGAGAGTTTGTTATAAGAAGGTCCACTGTATACAAACGTGGCAATAGCATCCTGATTCTTGATTAATTGGATACAGTGACACTTGTACAGACTCCCCAAATAACCAAGTAATTGTGGTCTTTATAGGCAGTTGGTCTTATGTAGATGAATGCACACTAGTATTGCTCTAGTGGGCCCTGAACCAGATTATTGTGGTCTCAATAGACAGGTGGTCCTTCTATACAGGTGGTTCTACTATATTCATCTATGCTGGGTGATATGGCTAAATACACTCAGTTTTTCTTCTCCTTACTCTGAGCTTGTTGAAATCATCTGTGGCTCTCTGAAGGTGAGCCGTCAAGGACGGTATCTTCTCTGTGTGCCCGGACTTCTGTACTTGTCTGAGCTCGCTAGCACAGGTATCCATCGATAGTCGATTGGAGGAGAGCTTATCCCTGTCAGAATCCACCTTCTGCCCTTCATTCTGGAGGACAAAAATCAGTACAAGCAGCAATCGTTACCCCTCTACGCATACATATCAACCATCAATTCGCACATACGGTACATACGTACGTACATACATAATATACAGTACATGACAGCAAACAGACACATTCAAATAACATGCCGAACAGAAGTACATACATACATATGTATGTATGCCAACTTCTCAAATACTGACCAATGTATGTAGGATTTGTGTTGTGTATACAAAATATGTACAGTGTACTTGGTGAGTTGCTAAAATACACTTACTGACATTACCACGGGGACAGTTGTAACATACATGTGTATGCGTGTGTGTGCGCACACATGCATGTGTGTATAATATTAGGCATGTATTGTGCATGTGTGTATGCGTGCACGCGTGTGTGCATGCATGCTAGTGTGTGTGTGTGTGTGTGTGTGTGTGTGTGTGTGTGTGTGTATGTGTGTGTGTGTATGTGTGTGTGTGTGTGTGTGTGAGTGCGTGTGTGTGTGTGTGTGTGTGTGTGTATGTACATGTGTGTGTGTGTGTGTGTGTGTGTGTGTGTGTGTGTGTGTGTGTGTGTGTGTGTGTGTGTGTGTGTGTGTGTGTGTGTGTGTGTGTGTGTGTGTGTGTGTGTGTGTGTGTGTGCGTACGTGTGTGTGCATGCACATATAATGTTGTACTTGTACATACACAAGAGTGGGACATGCAAACAAACCTTCAGAACAGACTTGAGAGGTTTAGACACATTTCTCTCAACCTCAAGTTCGTACTCAGCCAAGTGGTAGGCCACACTCTTCTCGCATTCACTACTCTCCCTCATGACGAGCCTGACATACAGAGCAGATCCTCAATCACAACAGAATCACCCATGACTGGAGACATACTGTATACACGCATGTACACATGATACATAGGAATACGTAAAGCCAGCGTCAGACCTGTCTACGGTCATGTTTGGAAGTACTACAGAATATGTACATACTGTACAGTATGCATACATAGTACATACTGTATATCCGGAAATATTGGCCACATTTTAATTTGGCGGTTCGGCGGTCAGGATCAAAATCACAAAATATCTATCACCAAATTTGCATAGACCTACTTACTATGCTTTGTCCTTGCTGTGCAACCGCCAAATTTAATTTTCACCAATATTAAAATACAGCCTGATCCTGCACAAATCACCAAATTTAATGATCGCCAATATTTCCAGATATACGGTATATACGTATATTCATATGCAGTGTTCTCCCCAGAACTGAATTAAGGCATGTTGAATATGTACATACATGCATACGTGCATATACTGTACATGGAATGCATCACGAATTGCTTGCAGCGTCAGTTTGGGCAGTTGCTTGATTTGTACTAAGCATAGATTTTCTATAATCTATAAATGTATGGATGTTTTTCATACAAATAGAATTAACTTTTGAAAAAAAGGTATGTTGGAGTGACAGGCCTTAAGATACCTGGGGAGAACACTGCGTATGTACAGTGTATACATATACTGTAGCATGGAATATGTATGCATGTATACGCATATGTTTGTATGTATGTCCTTTGCATCTACCACAGTATTTGTATGCATATACTGTGCATGTTTACAATACACACAAAGTACATACGTACAGCAGATATCTATCTAGCCAAAATCTACACATGGGATGGGACAATCTTCATTAGGTTATTGGATTATGAGAGGAAAAATGTCTAACAATTTGACAACACACAGAAGAAAGACCAACGGTGCTACCAATGCTAAACCATGCACGCAGCACTGTCCACAACAAGTGCAGGACGGTTGAGGAGGTCCAGACACTACATCAGAGACAACAAATCTCTTCTCAACAAAACTCCACATACCATCTTGTGCATAAGTGGTATTTTGGGAGACAAAGTTTGCACAGTGACAGAAATAGATGTACACACGTCTGTGATGACAATCAGATTGATTACGAATGTGCAGGGATTTGTGTGGCAGTGTTACAGTCATCAGAAAGTGTACATACATACGTACATACATATACATGAAGCAGACCTAACTAGACAAATGTAAACATAACAACCATAAGTTCACAGCAGCATGTCGAAAGACATGTACATAAGTCCATACATGCAAAACATACAGTAGAATCTGATGCAAACGTACCCCAATAAGGTTTCTGGTCCCAATTGCTCTCCAGCTTTGTCCATTGCATTGGCAAGCTTACTGTGGGGTAGTCCTTTCTGCAGGTTTCAATTTGGAGTGGGAATCATGCATAACATAAAACTGGAATGGGGACAGAAATATAGGTAGGATGACCAGAAAATGAAATCAAAATCACAGCACAGTATTCTGAAACCACTTCAGTAAACATCAATTTAGATCACCACGGAAACACCAGATAAAGAATGAACAAATGGTACGTGGACAAAGACACCAACTTGAAACAGAAGAGGACTAGAGGGGAAGACTATGGAGTACAGAGTACACCTTATGTGAGGATGATGTGAAAAATATGGCGGAATGAGGACTGTGTATATATGAATACAGAAAAAGCTGTAGTACACACTCAAGTGACTGTAGGGCTAGTACACACTCAAGTGACTGTAGGACTAGTACACACTCAAGTGACTGTAGGACTAGTACACACTCAAGTGACTGTAGGACTAGTACACACTCAAGTGACTGTAGGACTAGTACACACTCAAGTGACTGTAGGACTAGTACACACTCAAGTGACCGTAGGGCTAGTACACACTCAAGTGACCGTAAGACTAGTACACACTCAAGTGACCGTAAGACTAGTACACACTCAAGTGACCGTAAGACTAGTACACACTCAAGTGACCGTAGGACTAGTACACACTCAAGTGACCGTAGGACTAGCACACACTCAAGTGACTGTAGGACTAGTACACACTCAAGTGACTGTAGGACTAGTACACACTCAAGTGACTGTAGGACTAGTACACACTCAAGTGACTGTAGGACTAGTACACACTCAAGTGACCGTAAGACTAGTACACACTCAAGTGACCGTAGGGCTAGTACACACTCAAGTGACCGTAAGACTAGTACACACTCAAGTGACCGTAGGACTAGTACACACTCAAGTGACTGTAGGACTAGTACACACTCAAGTGACCGTAGGACTAGTACACACTCCAGTGACTGTAGGACTAGTACACACTCCAGTGACTGTAGGACTAGTACACACTCCAGTGACTGTAGGACTAGTACACACTAGATCCAGTGACTGTAGGACTAGTACACACTCCAGTGACTGTAGGACTAGTACACACTCCAGTGACCGTAGGACTAGTACACACTCAAGTGACTGTAGGACTAGTACAGCTTTGCAACGTCAGATCCTGTTCTCTAAGGCTAATGAGTATCAGATGAAGTCCTGCCTGTATGTGTGAGACCCAATTATCATGACAGGCAATATCTACTTAACAAATTATCAACCGATGCTAGTAGATACTAGAAAGTAAATCAAAGCAAACTGACAAATGCTAGTCCAATAGAAATGTAGATAGGTACATACATGTGAGCATACGTGCATACGTACATGCACACACACACACAAATATGCACACATGCACATGCACACACACACACACACACACACACACACACACACACACACACACACACACACACACACACACACACACACACACACACACACACACACACACACACACACACACACACACATTTGCTCTAAGACTCAAACAACAGGTACATTTAATGGAACAAGTTGATCAAAAGTGACTCACACACCATCCACATACATACATACACATCTAACCCCAGCCGTTTGTAACAGGTAGACTCACCAGTCGCTTGTCAGACTCCAGTGAGCTCCCAATCAGAGTGTTTGCGAGGGAACTGTTTACATCGTCACAGGAATGACGAATAGCCTTCACACGCTTCTCAGTCTACAAAAGAAAACACACAATCAAAAATGGCACATCCAGGCGAACTGCCCACATACAGTATGTACATACATAGGAACATGAACATAACGAGAGCAAAAACAGGAAAAATCACTCCTAGAGGATCAACAGTAGAGGATCATTATGTAATTTTCATGTAAAGTATGCACACTGCTAGCAAGAAACATGACCATGTACATAGGCCTATGAATGCTAAGGCATGTACGTATGCATACATACCCACATGGATACACATGCATACATGTAAGCGCACACACACACACACACACACACACACACACACACACACACACATACACACACACACACACACACACACACACACACACACACACAACACACACACACACACACACACACACACACACACACACACATACACACACACACAAGCAGATACTGAGTCAGTGACATAAGCAAGTGTGTAGGCACTGCACATACATAAGTGAGACATGCAAAACTGAGCACACAGTAGTCCTAGGTACCAGTAAAATCCGGATTTTAGCCACACCCACAACTAGGATGACCACACCCACAACCAAGATGCTGAACACACCCATAACTAGGACCCTGACCACACCATAATCATCTGATGCTACAGCAGAGGTCACAAGCTATGTATATATACGTACATATGTACATCTATAGATAGGATTATGGCACTTCCTCACAAGAGAATGACTATTATACCACATACTAATTCATTATCAGATATCAATTCCCTTGATAACAACAGTATATTATCACACAATAATCAATTGTGCTAAAAGACAACACACTCATTCATAGATAGACATGAAGGCCACATTCATATGATAATACATGTACATAGGTACATGTATTATACACACACACACACACACACACACACACACACACACACACACACACACACACACACACACAACCACACACACACACACACACACACAACCACACACACACACACACACACACACACACACACACACACACACACACACACACACACAACCACACACACACACACACACACACACACACACACATACACACACACACACACATACACACACACACACACACACACACACACACACACACACACACACACACACACACACACACACTGAACACTGAATAACAGAGTATAGAAATTTGTTGTAATAGGATTAGTATGATGAAAATGAAGCTAATGGTAACAACAGCACTACATTGTGCACCCATAGAGCGGCCTGGAGCCTGTACACACAACATGCACACAATACACTGTCTTTGAAACCCAACACTTCAACACACCTCGACTTGTTCATTGGTGAGTGTTTCTGTCCTTTCAGCACTGTTGGAAAAGTATCATATCAGACTGTGACTACCACATACTTCTCTATCTATAGTACCATGCACGAACATAAACACACACACACACACACACACACACACACACACACACACACACACACACACACACACATACACACAAGTGGACAAACACTGTGAAACAGAATGGTACAAGGACATGATGAATCATGTGGGTGTTCTGTACCATAATTACAGCCATGGCCGCAATGTGTGACTCTACTAATATGGTGATAATAGTGTCATGTATACATGTGTACAGTACATTTACACATGTGTGCAGTACAACATGTACACATGTGTGCAGTACAACATGTACACACGAGCTACATACGTACATGTACGTATACTTGCGAAATTAAAGTGGGTTATCTGGCCAAGATCTTGTAATGTAAACAGAATTTTTACAGTATTATCTTTCTAGTTTGCTTTTTAGGTCACAAGGAGCGACTACAAGACGACTGCACCCTCTGTTTTACGTCGCACATACACAGTCTCCTTCTCGTAGTAATGAGGAAATTCTATTGTATGTCAGCCTCTTAACCTACCCTGTAAGATTCTCCTTTGCCAACTGAGTAAACTTCATAAACTGCTTCTTCATTGTGAGCCTCTTTTGACGAGATCTTCGGGCGAAAATTAAGTACGGGACAGCCTCATCAGTTCTTATGTTTTCCGCGTGAAGAGAGATTCCCTCGCGCGGAAAGTATACAACAGCTCGTGAGATGTAAATAGTAATAACAGCCACTTTTATACAAGACATCACAGGATAACTTAACGTAGCTACACATATAAATTTTATGCGAGTTCGTCATGGACCACATTTATGAAGAAGGTTTAGAAATGCCTTTAGAAGACTCCTTGCTTTATCCTCAGATTCACAGATCATCCCAACATTCAGGAGGAAGACCAAGTCGAGTTTCTATCCAAGATGGCTTGAAACAGGCCGGTGAAGATGGTTTTACGTATGCCCCCGAATCTCAAATGAAAGAAACGTTAAGTATTTGCAACAGTATGAGAGAGAATGGAGAATTGTGTGACGTTGTTGTAAGAGCCGATAATTTGCGAATATCTGCTCACAGAGTGGTTTTGGCTTCCTGTAGTCCTTATTTTCGCGCCATGTTCACGCGGGAAATGAAGGAGAAACACATGCAAGAAGTAACACTCCAAGATGTCGACTCTGAGGCCCTCAAGATGCTAATAGACTTCTGCTACTCCTCTAGACTGCACATCTCAAAGGAAAATGCCCAGCGTATCCTCCCATTGGCCCGGATGTTGCAGGTGGAGGGTGTTGTTGGTGCATGTTCAGACTTCCTTGCCAGTCAGCTCCATCCAAGCAATGTTCTGGGTATGCACTCATTTGCAGACACCCATAGCTGTGACGTACTGATGAGCAGATGCAACATGTTCCTCCAGCAGCGATTCCCAGAGATTGTACTTCACGAAGAATTCCTCCAGCTAGAGTATGAGAAAGTGCTGGTGATTGTGTCCAATGATCAGCTCAATGTCCGTGGAGAGGAGCAGGTCTATGAAGCTGTGCTTGCTTGGATTAAGCACAAGGAGGAACAGAGGAAGAAATTCCTTCCGGTTTTGCTCAGCCATGTTCGCATGCCCCTCATGACAGCGGTCTACCTTAGTAGAGAAGTCAAGCATGAGCCTCTTGTGATGCAAAGTTTTGAGTGTAGAGGTCTTCTGATCGAAGCTATGGATTTCCACTTACGCAAAAACTATCTCAGAGACGGGACAAAGAGTACACCTGCAATAAACACAACCCCTCGACGCTGCCCAGGATTGGAGCACCTTTTTGCCATTGGTGGTTCTGGTTCACCAATATTTGAGCAGGTTCCGTATCTCGATTTATGTGAGTGTTACGATGTGGAGAAGAAGGAGTGGAGGGCAATTGCACCCTTGCCTCGGCCTCGTTCTGGGATCCGTGTAGCTAGTGTTGGTGGCTACGTGTACGCTATTGGTGGGTTCTCAGATCGTGAAACAAGAGCATTGGCCGGAGTGGACCGCTATGATCCTATGACAGATTCCTGGCGATCCATGTCTCCAATGAATCTCCCTCGAAGGGGATTCGCAGTAGCCGTCCTCAACAACTACATTTATGCTATTGGTGGTATCAACAACCGGACCTACTACAACACAGTGGAGCGTTACTGCCCCCGCAGCAATCAGTGGACGATGGTTGCATCCATGAACTCGGAAAGGAGGGCTCTGGGAGCAGCCAGCCTGAATGGGTACATATATGCTGCAGGTGTGTGAATGTGTGTGTGTGTGTGTGTGTGTGTGTGTGTGTGTGTGTGTGTGTGTGTGTGTGTGTGTGTGTGTGTGTGTGTGTGTGTGCTGTATGTGCATGCGTGTGAGCATACATGGTAATATACCGTATACGTAGGTGCTAAGCTTCACAAAGTCACTGGTGTATATTTTGCAAATCTAAAACTTGGTTGTAATTCACTATTTTATTTTCACAAAATGGACCAGTCCCTACTATATACGTACATGAACTTTTGACTGTCTTCCTTGACTGTTGTCCATGTATAAATGTATGTACGTAGTTCAAGGTGTATTTTTTTGCCTAATGGCTTGATATTTTTCAGGCAGGATATACATATGTATAATTTGTACTTGTCGTCTGTCATACATATGTATGTTACTGTGATCTTTCCTGGAGTCATTGTGTGCCTCTTTACCTCAGGAGGACATGATGGAGACAGTCTTCTGCACACTTTTGAGCGATACGATCCAAACTCAAACATGTGGACTCTTGTAGCCAATCTCCCATCTCATCGTTCAGTTGGCCGCCTGGTTGCCCTGAAGGGTTACCTGTATGCGGTGGGTGGCTATGACGGTATGGTTGTTGTGAGGGATGTGGAGCGATATGATCCCGTCACTGATGAATGGTCCACTGTCACGACACTACCAACGCAGCGAAGTGGATTTGGAGCGGCTGTCATTGACGGAATCCTCTACATTGTTGGAGGCATGGACAACATGTCTAAGCTCAACACTATTGACTGCTTCAATCCAGAAACTAACAAATGGAGTTATGTAGCCCCCATGTCCATCAAGAGGAGTGGGTTGGATGTTGGTGTGGCAACTGGAGTCCTTTTTTAACTCTGAACCTGGCAAGTCAATGCATCTTTTTCTCACTGGAATTCATTCATGATTCATTCACTTATGTGTTTTAAATCAGACCCATAGTAAACATGGTGAAAAAATTATACGGGGAATTTGTCCCAGGTTGCTTCTCTATCGAGTTCTCTATGGCTTGCATAAAATGGCGCTCGGTTAGGCTTTGCTCGCAGCTGAAGATTACTGGAAATCGATTGCTTTGTTTTCGTATAGTCCTTTCAAGAAGGATGTCAAGTCAATCAGATGTGGTCGGAGAAGAGAGAAAATTGACCACGCGCATCTCTTCGAATCGCTATGTAAAAGTTATTGGCACGGGAGCCAGTGAGACTCCACCTTCTCTGTACTTGTTTACTGATAGCGCGCGCTACATGTTCAACTGCGGAACGAGTACTGAACGGTTTTGTCTGGAGCACAGAATGAGAGTAAGTAAACTGGAAAATGTGTTCATAACGCGCCCTTCTTGGGACTGCTGGGGAGGTTTGCTGGGTCTTGCTATGGGAATGAGGAATTTCGATGCGAGCATGGAGTCTAAGCTCGAGCTGAATCTGTACGGCCCCGAGGGCATACGTGAGTTTGAAAAGGCAATTGGACACGTAGTGCATGGAGAAAGGATTGGGTTCAATCCCTGTGTTCTGGAGAAAGATTGCGCAATATTGTACAAAGATGACGAAATAATAGTAACTGGAGTGAAGCTGCAAGCAGCAGAAGAGCAGAGAATCTCGAATGTGCCTTCAGAAGAAAAGTTGGATTGTGATGAGCCCCATTTGAAGCAGAGGAAAACAGAACGTGTGCACACTTCTATTGTCTATGTGTGCAAAATGACCGACATTCCGGGAAAATTTGACAATGCCAAGGCTAAGGCTCTTGGACTGAAACCAGGTCCCCTTTATGCAAAGCTTGTCCGAGGTGAACCAGTATCTGGACCTGATGGCAGTGTTATACATCCTTCTGATGTGATTGGACCACCATACCTTGGTCCTGTATTTGTTGTTATCGATTGCCCAAATGAACAGATTTTATCACAACTACTCTCTTCAAAGAGCATATTTGAAACTGCTAGCATGCCAAATCGATCTCTACTGATTGCACATATAACACCGAGAGACATTCTGCAGAGCAAAGAATACATGGAATGGGCCGAGAAGTTTGGTGAATCAGCTCGTCATGTGTTTCTTCATTCCACCGTTTGCGATCAAGAGTATGTGTTCAGAAGGAACCTTAAGATACAAGCACCACTGAATGCTATTTCTTCCGGTGTGTTTCTCATTCCAGAGAAGGAGATTCTTCAGCCCCAGCTGTGTCTGTCGCCTTCTCTACAGAGTGTGTCCAGACGAGGTCGTATCATGTTGATGCACCATTTCTATCCCAGCAAGAAGGAAGGCTGGGATGAGAGTAACTGTTTGCTCCCAGTACCTGATGTGGCTGATGCATATTTGAAAGAAACCAAGCACAGTCTGGAAATCAACCAGAAGTCAGCACTCCTTGAGCCGACAAAAGATATTTATGGTAAAGACAAAAGAGATGTTAGAATTACTTTTCTTGGAACAGGGTCTGCAATACCATCCAAATACCGTAACGTTACCTCAATACTCCTGGAGTTGCCCACTGGATACTATATATTGTTAGACTGTGGAGAGGGGACGCTGAACCAGCTGTATCGTTGCTATGGTAGTAGGACGAACGATATTCTGAGAAAACTCTCGTGTGTGTTTGTCTCTCACATGCATGGTGACCACAATCTTGATCTCATTCACATCATCAGACGTCATCAGAAAGTATGTAGTAGCTCAACAGCCGAGGACAAAAAGCTGCTAGTTATGGGTCCACGTAAACTTAATGACATGTTGATTTCTTACTCAGAAAATTGCGAAGAACTGAAGTATTTGTTTGCCCTTAACTATCATCATCGACACAACAGTTTGAAGTCTCCATCGTCAATTGTACAAAGTGCTTTAACTGAGCTTGGCCTGCAGAGCATTCACACAGTTCTTGTAGATCACTGCTATGATGCTTACGGTGTTGTGCTCAACGCTGGAGATGCGAAGGGCAGAATTGTCTTCTCTGGGGACACCAGACCCTGTCAGGATCTGATTGAAGTGGGAAAAGGTGCCAAGTTGTTGATTCATGAGGCAACTTTTGAGGATGAACTGAAGAAGGAAGCATTGGAAAGAAAGCATTGCATCATGTCTGAAGCGTTTAAAGTATCCGAAGACATGCAGGCACAGCACACCATCTTGACGCACTTCAGTCAGCGTTCATATTGTCCTAAGGTACCATCAAAAGTGTTTGAGACCAGCTCGAGTACATTGTTAGCTTTTGATTGCATGCGAGTTGGGCTGAGTCAAATGGACAGACTCTACGAAGTTCAAGTAACAGTCTCAGATGTGCTGAATCAGATCATTGACAATGAACCAGAGTCTTGATTGTTCGTGTACATGTGGACTATGTATTTTGTTGTAACAGTTGAATAATATAATAATATGTTTTTGACATATGTTGCAATATTTCATCATAATCAAAAACAATAATATTATTTAGAAATTCAGCTATGGCTATACGCACATATTACATGTACATGCATATACCATTACACCATAGGTATACATAGCATGCACAATATCTATGGTTGGGTATGAAAAAAATCAATTTGCACATGCGTACACCAATGGAATGCTTTAATCCGTACTGCAGAAGGATGCATGCGTGTGTGGTCACATATCATGTGAGCACAATCATACTTGAATTACAATCCATGCAGTATTGCCAGAGTGTCTTCTTCACTGATCAATGATATTTACAAAAATATTATTCTTGCAAAAAATAACATAGGCTTTGGCGGCCCAATAACACCTCACATTCAAGGTAATTATACTTTTGGTTCAAATTCTCATGCAATTTACTATACAGCAGTCAATAATAAACATGCAGAGCAGTCACATAAGTAGCCATCTGATGAGCCAATGCATCCGTCTCAGTACTCTCATGAGTGAGTTTTGCACAGAGACTTCATAAAGCAGACCAGAACTAATACTAGCGGACATGCTAAACAGAATGAATCACTTTGCCTTTATACCCTCTTTCACCTTCCCGCTCTCGACCCCTTTCTTTCCCTCTTTCCCCTTCTCAACGAAGGAGAGAGAGGAGGAGAATATTCAGAAGCGCGATTCTCCTTTCTTTGGCCCATCGTTAAGGAATTCGTGGCCTAATCCACTGTCGCACTTGGAACAAAAAACTCTTATGGCCGATCCCGACTCAGGTACTCTCTTCACACTGTCCTCGTGGATAGTGTGAGTGAAAGCAGGCCATGGAGAAGAGTGCTCAAATTTCTTTGTGCTGTGGAACAGCTCATAGCCGCACTTGGAGCAGACGTAAATACCTGAAGACAACAGGAAAATAAACATGGAACGTGAATTTATGAGCTCCAGAGTAAAGGAGATGACTGGTATGAGAAATACAGCTGAACCTTTCAACAATGAACCCTGGATATACAATGAATCCCTGATATAACAAAAAACATATAGACCTTAGAATGTACATCTATTCACTCTATTCAAATGAACCCTGATGTAGTGAATACCCTGCTATAGTGAGCCTTTTCTGCACTCCTGAGGTGGATCGTTATAGTATAGACACTATGAACTACGTAACCGTAGTTTATAGTACCTGTGGTTATAGAGAGGTTTGACTGTAATAAAGATGACAAACACAGGAATCAGCAAGAGGAGTCAATTCATTTCCGGTGCCTAGAAGAATCCAATACAATTGGACTGCAAATGACAAAGAAACCAAAAGTACCATCTTCGAAGTGATCTTTGTAGACCTCTCCTCGAGACCATCCACAGAAAGACATTTCTTCTTCTCTCCTTTGTTTATGGGAGATACTGTACCTCCGGATGATTGTCACGTGATTGATTGCCAGAACGCAAACATCATGACGTCATTCTCCGAAATCGCTCTTGCTGCGTTCTTACTCACGAGGAAGAAAGGTAAGACCCATGTGTTTGTGTATCGTCCCGACTTTTTCCATCAGAAAGAGAAATGAAAGAATCCATACTTTCCTATGAAAGAAATAACTCTTATCTGTGTGTCTAAGTCTTTAGAATACGCAAATATAACGTTACACAGCATCTTTTCCTGTTGTTTGTAGATGGTGCGCATGAATGTCTTAAGCGATGCCCTAGTGGCCATCTCCAATGCTGAAAAGAAGGGTAAAAGACAAGTTTTGATTAGACCGTCTTCGAAGGTAATCGTCAAGTTTCTCTCAGTGATGATGAAACATGGTAAGGAGCTAAAATTCTAAGCTAAATTCACATGGTCTGTTAACTGTGTGCAGGACGAATGTATCGTGCCCGGAGTTCCCTATTCTTCTAACATGAGCATAACAGTTTTGTCCCCCTAAGTCTGTGATGTTCACACTATCTGCACTTAATTTGTATGGTATTGCACTGTGTAGTAGAATTGGTCGACTTCTCTGCTATTTGTTCACTCATGGTGATCAAGTACTGAGTAGTCTGTTCTTGTCTTGAAGTACCCATTTAGGCAGACGGTGTATACCTCAATGGTCGTTTGCCAAGTTGCATAGGTGTTGCCAGCTACATAGTATTACACCCATGGTCTGCCATATTTTAGACAGACCAGTCTGAGGCATACACAGTTACATGTATGTATTATGCACAGATCTAGCAATACCCCCCCCCCCCTTCCCTTGAGATTGACACTAGTTCTGTGTTATTCAGCGGTGTTTGATCTGGGCAGTATGTACTATCTAAGAGACTCATGATGTACGTATCTTGGCTCACATCTATATTGTATGGTTGATGACTGTTTGACCACAGGCCTGTGATGAATGACTTTGTCAAGTTATCCCTGTCTGAACCAACTCTGTTGATTTTTTCTAACAAACTGAGGCCTTGTATAAACTGTGTGCCAATGACTGTTGCAGATTTATAGTTGGTGTGTGTGTGTGTGTGTTTTATTATACGTGTGCATGGGGAATAATAATACAATAATGATATACCATAATATATTCCCTAGTTTTTTGGTACCATTCTTATTCGGTGCTCAGCCAAACAGGGTCAGGTAACACTAATTTTTGCCGAAAAGTAGTGTTCCCTAATTTATAGCCCTTGACTCTAATTTTTCATCAGCTAAAGAATTTGAACATATTTTATTCCTTATAGGCCTGTTTGCCTCACTCTTGGCTCATTTGTCATCTGTTGAGGCACAGGGCAGCGTCAATCCTTTGAATGTTCGAGCACTTTGCTCAAAAATTTGCCAAAATGGCAGAACGTATGTATATAGACACACATACCTTCTAGTATGTCACATTCACCAAATTTATGTTTCAAGAGGAGTGAAGCATCGATTTAGCCTCCCACTGGTTAATGTACACACAATAACCATGAAAAGTAGCTGTTCCAACAATTCCGCCGTTTTGTGCCTAATTCTCAGCACGATCCTAATTTGTCGAATTTTCCTATTTATTCGTCACGCTTCCAGATCTAGCCGTTGTATCTGTAATTGTCCACCTCAACCTGAAATTTGCTCTGCCAAAAGGATTAGTGAATATATGGTATGTATCCATGCACACGTTTTGTGTACCCACACACATGCTGTGTATATGTGTGTTTTAAATCTTCCTGTTTGTTAATCAGTTCTGCACTTCTGCCCTCAGGTTATATTGGGGAGTTTGAGCTTATAGACGATCACAGATCTGGGAAGATTGTGGTAACATTGAATGGTCGTCTAAACAACTGTGGTGTTATCAGTCCACGATTTGACATCCGGGTGAATGAGATTGAGAAATGGGCTAGCAATCTCTTACCGAGCAGACAATTTGGGTGTGTGTGTGTGTGTGTGTGTGTGTGTGTGTGTGTGCATACATACGCATGCATGTTTGTAAGCACAACAGCATTTGTTCATTAATTCTTATTTGTACATGTGTCTGCACTTTTTTTCCAATGCATAATTTTGCTTGTTGTATCTGATAATACGGTAGGGATCAAAAAAAGCTTACATTGCGATCGACAATACGTGCGTATTATGTACGTATTACTGTGTGCAATTACTCTGCGCAATAACAGAGAATACCGCAATTACGTAGTTTACTTACGTAGTGCAACTTCGCTCTGTTGTGCCTTTAGAAAGTCTTTCTGTGCTCTTCAAACACTGGTTAAACTTCGATCTTGTTTTTAGTATGCCTTTGAACAAGCGTTAGCCGACCTACATGGAAATTTCTTGGCCAATGTCGCAACTTACTAGTTCGGCTAGCCACACATCAAGACGGAAATGTTCTCTTTTTCTGACCAAAACACTAAACCACGCGTTCTCCATAGCAAAATGGGAATGATCTTGGAGATATAAGCTTATGGCTACGTATGCAGGTACCGTAGAGCGGGAAATTTTCGCGAGGTAATATTTTCACTATATTCGTGAATTGTACGGATTCGCGAAACTTTTAACTGCGAAAATTTTGCCAGATGCGCACTAAAGTCCGGAAAATAGTGTGCTGTAACAAATCCTCTAAAGAATGGAGCGTGAAACTGAGCGAAAAGCACGCTCCAAACTTGACATGGTCTAGAAATGGACGCAAACGACTTGTAAACATATAAAAATGCAAATAAAAATCTTCACATCGCGAAAATATAACTCGCGAAAATTGCAATTTACTTCGATTCGTGAAAATTTATGCCACAAAAATTTCCCGCTCTACAGTAGGCTGTGAGCTGATAATGAGCGAAAATACCCGCCTACTCCACGGGTTTCTTTAGTGTCTCCCAAAGAGTCATACTCAACATTGATTGCAATTTTCCTTGATTCGAAGACTTGGGAACTAAGTTAAAAGATTCAGTGAGCGATATTTCCAAGATCGCTGCTACAGCCATTTTGTCATTGGTCAACATAATAAAATATGCGCACATCTAATATTAGTGCTCGTGACTTGTGGGCAATATAAAATTACGCAGCCCAATGATCTGTAATACGCAACGCAATACAGAGAGTAATTTTTCCGCAATACACTTGGTAATAACTGCATAAAACAATGCATATTGCTATAACGAAATGTAAACTTTTTTTGATCCCTACCGTATCTTAAATTTTGTTGCTTATGGATATCTATGATTTCTCTGAAGTTTATACTTACGTATGTACATACATAACCCAGTCTGAGTAAGTCGTGTAGTTGCACAGACTTATTCCTGACTGTTTTATGTACCTCTGTTTAGGTTCATTGTATTAACAACATCTGCTGGGATAATAGACCATGAAGAGGCCAAGCGGAAACACACCGGAGGAAAAGTCTTAGGATTTTTCTACTGAACTCCCTTTATGTGTACTTACATTGCTTGTTGTCTGGAATAATATTGGTGAATTTCTTCGACTTGTGCTAATGGCAAATCTGTCTTCATCTTGGGCCATTATCCTCTCTTGATCCGAAATATTCAGTTTAGGAGTATGTATGTCCAGGATCTACCATATAGATACGTACGTACTCGTTGGGTCGAGTCTCGAATTTTTACGGAGAAAACAAGAATAATTAGAATACACAGAGTAGTATACAAACATTTGTGAACAGGCATAGTATGATTGTATATTGTTGCAAATAATAAGACATATAGCATGCAATCAGTTAGATGAATTCTGAAGGAACGCTTCCCTCAGATGTAGCCAGCTGGATGTTGGAGCCTACTGCTGGTCTGTTGATGGAAGACCTGCTACCACGGATGCAGAGAATAGAGGCCCTGACACAGGCAAATGAAAGGTGGCATCTTAGCCAACCCATGACGGTAGTGTATGACTGTTAATTGCCTTTTCTGTGAGAGCATGTCAGCCAGTCGTTTGTAAAAGGTGGTGGCTTCTTTTCCCATAGCACCGTGGGTTGAGAGAACCAAGGGGGTAAATACTCCACGTTCAATTTCGCGAATTCGTTCACCATACTCCCGCTTTTTGGCTTGTTCATGGCGTTTGTATGCTGTGGAGAGGTCCTTGGAATGGTTGGAAGATGCGTTAGGATAAAAAACCCTGACATCAAAAAATGCATCTTGTGATGTGTTCCAAAAATCTCTCGCTCGGATGTCAACACGGGCTCCATCATTAACATTGGCTGAGCGTGCTGTGAGCTTCTCGCCACTTAGCGGTTGGAGAGGAGGCTCTGTGGAGACATTGTGGCAGACTTCAGTTAGAAGTGTGGCTGTTATGTCGCGAATCTCGTTGTGGCGAATGATGGGAAATCCCCCCATGGGGCAGATCATGGCATGATTGACTGAAAACTGTGTGCCACAGTTACATGATTGAGGGGTGTTGTTTAGTTTTCATCCGTAGCGGAGTGATAGGGCATCCCTGAATTCACCTTTGTCGAGATGGAAACCATGATCTCCAATAGGGAGTGCAGACAACCAGGAGGAGGAGCCTTTCTCTTTGGAAAGGTCTACAGATCGCTTCATCTCTGGTGTAAGTTTGTCATAAACCATCTGAGCTTGTTCATCTTGTGCTTGCCGATTTTTCTTTTTGACATCATTTTTGATGGTGTGAATGATATCATAATCAAGAGGAGTGGTTGTGTCTTGTGAGACTATCAGAGCAGCTAGTTGAGATGTGATGCAGACTGAAGAGTGGAAACTGTCTGAGGTAAGACTAGTTGGGTCATTTAGTCCAAGACCTCCAAGACAAACAGGGAGTGCAAGCAATTCTCTTTCAATGGTAGAGCATGGTGGACGTCCTGTTAATGCAGGAATGAAGTGTTGGTGCAATGCTCTCTCTAATGGCTGTAAGAGATCTTCTATGTCAGAGATCGTTCTCAGCAGGAATGTCCAGCGACTAGACAGACCATGAACATATGCTGCATAAGCTGTGTGAGGTTGAGATACAGCTATGTCTGACAACTTCAAGATTTCATTGGTCCATTCTTGTATTTTATGCTGAACATACTCTTCAGTGAAAGTTTTGGAGCCAAGTGCAGCACCCAGATGTCTCTTCCCATGTGTGGTGATGTGTACATTTGTCCCAGCAAAGGTTTCTTTTGCAGATGTTTCAAATTCCTCTTGGACCACTAGGTAGGTCTTAGAGGCATTAGGATGATAACCGAAACACTGTCCAAGATGGAGAAGCTCATCCCACCATTGTCGAAGACCAGAGCATGTGGAGGCTCCTGAGGCATCATCAGTATACCATGCTTGGTAGACATCAGGACAACAATCTTTCAGTCGGTTGATGAGAGGGGCTATTGCTAGAGCATACATAGCCATTGCCAAGGGGTCACTCTGGGTGGTTCCTTCTGTGGAGGAAATTTCACCACTTCCAGTTACAAATAGTCGAACCGGGGCCCTGTACGTGTTTATTAGAATCTGTGCTATTGATGAACAAGTGATACTGATGTTGTGTAAGGATGCATTTCGGTTTAGCGAGTTGAATGCATTACTAGCATCCACCAATAGGACTGCCTCACTTTCAGGTGTTTGGAAGATCTTCCGCATGGCATGTATGGCAGCCTCACAGCCACCAATTTGGCCTGCACAGAGTTGAAGAGAGCCAGCAGCCTCTTCTACATCCCGGCCGATGATCTTCAAAATAGCTTTCGCTATGATTCTACGTGGGACTTCTCCAACCCCAATAGGTCGCACACCTGGACACTTGTTGAGAGGGACTAAACGACAAGCAACAAAGTAGTCCATAAGTAGTCCATAAGTAGGCCATATTTCATGACATTCAAGTAGTATTTCATACTACTTGAATGTCATGAAATATGGCCAATACCCCAGTATGATAACAATGATTGCATAGACCAGTGAATTAATTTGCTACAGAAGGACTGGCAATATATGGCATTTCCAACACTATAATACTTACTATAATTCCGTATGCATGGTACAGGTGATCCTACCACAAAAGATTGACAAAATGCAATGAGCTTATCAGAATCTTTTAAACATTTTGGTGAAGTGAGAAATAACATTTGTATGGCGATTTGCTAGTCATCCATAATTAAAGTACTATGTGTGGAACATGAAACAACGGAACGGCATCACTTATTGTCTCAATATCAGTAATGTGTACTTAAAGCAACACCCAAGTGATGCAGCACTTACATTACAGCAATAATATAAGAACCATATGGTTGACAAGTCAACATAGGAACAATTAATGTCTCGTTTGCATAACTTAGTATGTAACGGCCATTTGCACGGAGTCTGACATTTAATGTCAGATGACATTTATGATGTATTGATGTCCAGCCAGCTGTGACCCATATCCCAGTGCTTGTGTATAGACGTGGGTCACAGTTGGTTGGACTATAGAGTTCACCCTGTGCAGTGTTAGTCTGGTGTAGCTCAGACCTGATCTCACTCGGCCATTTTCAGGGACTGACGTAGCCAGATCCATATTTGCTGTGAATGACGTCACCAGGAAGGCTCACCCGGTGACGTCATTCACAGCAAATATGGATCTGGCTACGTGGCACTAGCACGGTGTATGATCATACAGTCTATATATATATAGACACTCTATAAAGTATTCTAATTATAAGAGTACATATTATGGTAAATTTCAAGATGGTTTCCAAACGTTTCGACCCCACTAAGTTGTTGTTTTTAGATTCGATTGATACCATATGCAATGTGTGGTTATATCTGATCGAATGAAACGGGACACTTCACATTTCATTTAACATTCTGATACATCCAGCTCATTTTCACTGGTATTGCCGGTATGCTGTGTTCTAAGATTGTACATACAATACAGCAAAGAAAACATTTACTGTTATTGAGTACACAATGTAATCACCTTGATGAAGTCCATCAACAAACTTGAAGTTTGTCGAAATCTATAAGTCTGAGCATAGATACTCTATTCATCTATGGTCTGAGGGATGTACGTAGTACATTTATGGAACATGCACGAGTATGCCCAATATTATACAATGTGACATCAGTGGATATAGCAAATGAGTATATTATATACACATCTGAGTATAGTTATAGATTCTGATTTTGACTGAAATATACCGGGAGAAATGTATCTGAAGACAGCCCTTTGCAGAAGGCCATGGATTTCATTGCAATCAAACAAATCAAATGTAACCCAAAATTTGAACCTATATATCATACACAGCAGCTTGTGTCACAACTGTGCTCCAACCACATGAATAGTAGTATTGTACTTCAAATCCACAAAATGCATGTACTTCTAAATCATCAAACACAATGTCGTGCATGCAGATTTGCTCCACATCACAGAAACAAATTTCATGCATGAGCAGCAAGTTAAATGTGTGATGTATGTTTAGTTCATGGATTTAAAAGATTCTAAAATTTTTGAAAAACGGACTGCATGCATAATACAAATAGAACCAAAAAGTAATTGTTTTTGTCACTCGTGCAGTTGTGTAGTAGTACATTAATATTGAAATTAATCCAGCTCTGCAATTGTCCAGATAAATTGACAATAGTATTATTATTGAGGAATTATTGCTTCTAGGACCATGGACTGTGACTTGGTATCTCAGGTTGTGCAGATTACATGCAGTGATACATGTCACATTGCTTAGTGCTAGTGTTAATTTGAATGTTCAAGCAGGCCAAATTGAACCAAGCAATTGCAATTCAATTGAATCGACATGCATGCTCCTAAAGCATTTGGTTCAAAGAAAAGGCTCCCGAAATCAAACCCATGCAAAGTCTATAACCTTCGCCACCGTGAGAAGTCAACTTAGCACCATTATCCAAGAATTCAAAGTCATTTTTGGGGGTATTTCCTTGCATGAACTTATACAAAATGAAAAGTGACCATTTATTTTGCAAATTTAACACACCAGAATAAATAACAGATTGTGCAATCACTGATGTATAATTCAACCAAATTGAATGTCAAATATCACAAATTAACAAGCGTTACACTGATGTACAGTCTTGTCTCAAACTATACAAGGACTGATAGCCTACACACTGTGTGTCTTGCAATCATGCAAGTGAGTAAACAAGACTGCTAACTTTGCATCTGGTCATTGTAATACTATTATACTCAATCTAGCATTACAACTCAAAGCAAGAGCACACATCATGCAGTTTCAAAATAATAAGCTGCAGTCAAAATGGAATCGAGTACAATTCAATTTCTATTTTAAAATTTAATTTTAGTTTTAGCAATCGCGAGGTTCTGAACTTTGTTCACAACTAGTTTATATCCTATGAATATTGTTAGTGGCCTTCCTGTCTCTAGCCGTACGTCGAGTTTGTTCGCTCCGCACTTCCGTTTCCAATCCAGTACCTAGGGCGTCGTACCGTGGTAAGCGACCATAGCTAGACTACTGAAGAAGTGACGTCACATGCATGCTCCGTTTGCAATTTTAACTTGTGGACTGGTTGTACCTACAGAACACGTACAATTATTTCACTCACAGAATAGACGTACTCTACTATCTACGTTTACTACTAATGGGACTGGCTGGAGATGGAGTTGTATTGTTTGTTCGCCCTGTATCTTATCTCTGTTTTTGATGCGGTGAAGACAAACGGTAAGCTGGTTTGGTCACATCTTCTGAAACTGTTTCGTTCAGTGGTGGTTACTGGTAATTTATTATCACCATCTCTACAT
Source organism: Halisarca cf. caerulea (assembly GCA_963170055.1). Taxonomy (NCBI): domain Eukaryota; kingdom Metazoa; phylum Porifera; class Demospongiae; order Chondrillida; family Halisarcidae; genus Halisarca; species Halisarca cf. caerulea. Next base: position 1,068,231 of record CAUJGJ010000483.1, on the reverse strand, counting down.
AAGTTAGGACATAGGGTGTATAGAGTGTCCATGGTTAGGCCTATCTAGAGGCCCACCAATACCGTATGATATCTGATTCACTTTTAGCATAGATACTCTAACCTACGCAGGTTAGAGTATCTATGCTTTTAGGCACATGTACATCTGTATTGACCCCTGGTGTTGGGTCGAATGTATATGGACAACTGTATTAATTCTTTGGTTGTATTTTCCACCTAGAATTTTTTATTTTCGGGTTTATTTCTTAGTATGGACTGTTTTACACTACCAGCATCAGGTACTTTCTATTTTGCGGACCGTCCGCGTGGACGCGGACCGAGTGTGCGGACCGCGTCCCGGACTGTGGACAGATACTAGCATAGTCCATAGACCCTTTATGCATGGACCAGAGGTGTAGGGTTGAGTATCTATGCATGGACCCTAACTAGCTGGGCGTAGTTGACAAATTCTCGTTTGGAGCTAAGCGAGATTAGTCTGATCTATGGTCTGACGGCTACGCCGGCCACGCCAGACCTAGTGCCAGACTAAACCGTAGGCTGTTTGCAATTGCATTAGGGCAGCAATTCACTCGGAGATAGAGCTCCCACAGCTCTGCTGTTGAATTGAAACTGTTACTGTTCCTATTGTGTGTGAAACACTTACACGCAGAACTTTGAAAGGATTTTTTAGTTGTTTCATTAGAGTTGGTTTAAGGTGAATGGTGGCCTTTAGAAAAGCCTTTTTTTGGTTTAAGGCATCAGAGCTGTTATGTTTTAGACATTTTGGGTATCCAAAAGTCCACATTTTAGAGTGCGAATCATTGTTCCTATCTTTTGTATGGGTCCGCGTCCGCGCGGACGGTCCGCAAAATAGAAAGTACCCCAGCATCATGGCCATATGAACTCGGAGCAACTTAAAGTATCTCAGAGATATCCACCTAACATACGACTTGACAAACTACAACAGCATTCCAAGTTTTAAGAACTGTTAGATAAATTTGATCATTGATACCAGTATTCAGTACCAGAATGCAGTGTAGGCCAACAATATCTATGCTATTGGTAACAGTAGTATAGTGTTAACTTTGTACGTTTGTATTATCAGCAGCAACAGCAGCAGTCATAGTAGCAACTGTAGTTATAATAGTAGTACTGTAGTACCCCTTTTGAGGGACCACCCCCATGAACCCCCCCCCCCCCCCCTTGTATTACCAGCTTTTCTGGTAACAAATGTGTCTGTACCCTGTGAGACCATCTTTTGCTCCTCCCTAAGTGTGGTTTCTCAAAAAGGGTACTAATAATGTAGTAGAAGCAGTAGTACTATAGTAGAGGCTAATAGTGTATTTAGTTTTCTGAAATGTACTGCTTCTTTTCCAGGTACCTGCGAGGTTCCCGCCTTTCAAATACCACAGAATGCTGTCAGTCTTCCTATTTCTGAAGATGTACAAGTTATTGTCCCAACAATGAAATTCTCTGGATGTGGAGTAGTAAGAAATTGGACTGTAGTGGCAACTGGCAGAGGTGGAAATGGTAACAGTCCTGGAGACAAAATGCTAGAACTCCAGCTCTTCCATCCTGACAGTACACATTCGACTGTGTTCACCAAAGTGACCAGTTCTGCTGTGATAACTAATGTCCGCACAGGTGAAGCTACCCACACCTTCACTGGAATTGACTTCACATTCTCTTCTGGAGATATACCGGGATTCTACTTTCCTAGCACTGGAGAATATCTTCAAGTGCAGCTTACTCTTACCCGTAGACCTCATTTTGTTCAAGTAAAAACTAACCCTCCACCTGGAAGTATTGTCACTGTAGTGCCTCAAGCTCTAACATGGGTTCCACTGATGTCTGTTGCTAGTGAGTTGTCCAATATTGTGTCTTGCAGTTCAGTTCTGTGACTCCATGATTGTGTGTTCATGTCATTTTCCTTCTATAGTAAGCTGTATGGCGTGCTCAACAAGTATATCAATGATATCAACATCTGCAGAACTATCTACCATGCTCATTTCCTCAGTCGGTATTGCTTCTTCTACCATTGAAGCATCAGGTGTGTGTGTGTGTGTGTGTGTGTGTGTGTGTGTGTGTGTGTGTGTGTGTGTGTGTGTGTTCATCTGTTGTCTCTCCCTCTCTCCCTCCTTCCATCCCTCCCTTTCTTTGTGTGCATGGGATGTGTGTGTATGTGTGTATGTGTGTGTGCACACATGCTTGTATGCACATGTGTATGTGTGCTTATGTATAATTTGTTATGATAATATTTGAGCTACTTTTAATAATATGTGTTTCTAGTGGAGGGTGTGACTCAATTTACTTTTTTACATATTTTGTCAGTATGTACATAAGTGCTTGTATAATGTGCAGTTTGTTTTGTGAATGAAGCGTGTGTGCACATTGTTGTGTGCAGCAGTATTCAGACCAATTTGACCTGTAAAAGGGGACCATCATTATATGTACGTAGGTGCCTATGTATATACCTGTATTGTACTTCTATTTGTATGTATTCATTGAAGTTTAATTGTTAACTTTTCAAGAGTATTCAACAATTATTAGTTCATTTGTACATGATATCTATTCTGCTCTTATTTTTATCATACGTGTTCTAACCTTGTTCACAGGATGACACTTTTACATACTTGAATTTTAATCAACAGCCATATTTTGACATTCCAGAAAAGCTTGGTTTATATTGCCATGGGTATATTCTTTTGCAGATGGCTTCCTGTACACAAAAACAAGTAATTCGAGTTAAAAAAAACTCGTGGGGCTGCCACCCCACACTCGAATCACTTGCAAAGCATTGAGGTGTAAGTGCACAGCTGAAAATTCACTGAACGCAATGTTTATTGTAACTGGATGATTGTTTTGAGAACAATTCCTATAACTCATTCCTGTATAATTTCATACTTCTCTATTACTATTATATAAATTCTCCATTATAAAACTTTTGTTCAAATCCATATTATACGTATATATAATATTATATATATATATATATATATATATTTATTTATTTATTTATTTATTTATTTATTTATTTAATATTTTTTTATTATTTTTTTTCATAAATATATATACATTCCAAAGGTAACAATACAACAGAACACCTAAAAATTAAAAGGAAACAGTCATGATTGTGAACTACAGCCTAAAATATAATACATACATACATATATGTATATATATATATATATATACATATATATTATTGTTACACTCCGGAAGTCCAAATGAAAACGATATACAATAATAATATATAAAAATAAATAGTAATCCCCAAAATTAAAGTACATACAGTCAATGTACGTATATATAGCTACAGCTTGTCCATATGGTATTGTGTATGTCTGGATAACTACACTACAGCCCACGAATATTGTCCCTCTCTATACAGCTAACCCTACAAGTATTCAAGATGTGAGTACAGAGAGTCCATTGGTCTCTACACATACTTTTCCATCACTGTCATCTGTTCCTGGCGTTTCATCTGACAGTGAACCCTCTGCTACATTCTCTCAGTCTCCTGCTGGTACTGTCTCTCCACCACCCACCGCAGGTGGTGAGGCTCCCTCAGACCATGTCGCTACATCATCCTCTCAACTTTCCTCAAGTAGTACTGATGTCGGTGTCCCTGTGGACAACCCAACCCCACCAGGCTCACCTGGGGCTGCTATTGGGGGAGCTGTGGGTGCTGTAGTTGTATTGGTCCTTGTCCTCATCCTCCTCTCTGTTGTGGTAGCAGTTTGCGTTGTCAAGAAAAGGAGAAAGTACAAGCTTGGCAAACTCCCCTTGTATGATCTGCCACCAGATGCCTACTGTACGTTTGGTGAGTGCAGCTTAATAGCATGGGATTTATTTTCATCGTCTGTTAAGACATATGATTGAGTGTGTGTATGCAGAAATATATGTATGTGTTTTGTGCATACAAATGCACATGAATACAGGACATTTTCACTAGATGGGTTTTCATACATGTTTTGTCACGTGGTACAGACGTTTGTATCTGTACATGCACATTATATGTATACATTTGTGTAAGCACACACATGCATTCCTACTACCAATGTGCAGTGATTGTTGTTCGTGAGCAGAATTCTACTATGGTTCTTAGTACAGTATGTGTTGTCTTGTATACGTGGACAGAGTATGTACAGTACGTATGTATGCTTTCAGAGCTGATCTAGTGCGACTCTACTTGTTTGCCATTCAGCAGTATTTTGCTGCCAAAGCATAACGAATTTATTTCCACTGAGAATTTCTGTGGCAGATTTACGTAACTAACATCGAAGCAAATTTTGTTCTACTGATAGTTACACGAACTATCATTAAGAAAATAAAACAATGTTCCGGTTAGCATAGATAACACAATGTTTCCCAAAATGAAAGCTGGGGTCTATAGAAAGACTCACAGTGTTAATGACTCATACTGAAACTATTGCCCAATTTGTGTACATGAGTACACATTTTACCCTAGGTTTAGTTACCGAAGGTATTTGTGTATATACCAGAACATCTTCCGGTTTAAGCTAGCTATTCAATTTGTATTTATATCACACGACTGCCCTTTTGTCAACTGGCAACTTTCTTTTGAGCACCGGCCAGTGTGTGTGCGTGGTATCCACCTTTGCTCAATGTATGTGTGTAGGTGCGTATGTATATATGTATGTTTATACGTATGTGTGTTTGCATGTGTTTTTTACAATGATTGCATATTCCCTTGAGTGTTCCCCTTCATTGACTGTAGGAAGTGGGCAAACACTGATGCCCACAAATGGACAACATGAAATGACACAGCTTACACTGCCCACTGACTATGATGACATTGCTGGCCTCCAAACGAGTGATGTCATCAACAACCAATCGGCTGTTGCATATGAAACTCCACAGACCACTTTGCAGAGGCAGAGCAATGAGATGTACGATGACATTCGGGATCCTCTTTCCACATCTAAAGGAGCTCCTGAAAACAGCACTGTATACTCAGAGATGGTATACACCAATCCTGACACAGACAACAGTGACCATGAGTACCAGGATGCTGATGAGTTATCACCAGAGGAAGTAAAGCATCGACCACCACTTGTGAGTATGTGTGTGTGTTCGTGTGTGTGTGTGTGTGTGTGTGTGTGTGAGTGTGTGTGTGTGTGTGTGTGAGTGTGTGTGTGTGTGTGTGTGTATGTATGTGTCTGTGTGTGTGTGTGTGTGTGTGTGTGTGTGTGTGTGTGTATGTGTCTGTGTGTGTGTGTGTGTGTGTGTGTGTGTGTGTGTGTGTGTGTGTGTGTATGTGCGTGTCACCAGAGGAAGTAAAACATCGACCACCACTTGTGAGTATGTGTGTGTGTTCATGTGTGTGTGTGTGTGTGTGTGTGTGAGTGTGTGTGTGTGTGTGTGTGTGTGTGTGTGTGCGTGTGTGTGTGTGTGTATTTGTCTGTCTGTGTGTGTGTGTGTGTGTGTGTGTGTGTGTGTGTGTGTGTGTGTGTGTGTGTGTATGTGTCTGTGTGTGTGTGTGTGTGTGTGTGTGTGTGTGTGTGTGTGTGTGTATGTGCGTGTGTGTGTGTGTGTGTATGTGTCTGTGTGTGTGTGTGTGTGTGTGTGTGTGTGTGTGTGTGTGTGTGTGTGTGTATGTGTCTGTGTGTGTGTGTGTGTGTGTGTGTGTGTGTGTGTGTGTGTGTGTGTGTGTGTGTGTGTGTGATATACGTAGTTCACGGGTAGGCCCTTCAACCAGACCCATTCAGCTCATCTCGTTATTCTTCATCCGCCATTCTTGCTCATTATGAATAACATGACTGGTCAAATTTCTGCATATGAAATTGCATGGGTTTAATGAGAAGATTAGTAATACAAGTCAACGTATGCTAAGTGTCTACAGGCACCAATGTACTGTGCATATATGTACGTGTGTATCCCTATGCGCTTGTTTACCAGTTTACTCAGACATAACATACATACTATACATGTACCGTACGTATATAACATACATACTATGCATGTACCGTACGTATATAACATACATACTATGCATGTACCGTACGTATATAACATACATACTATGCATGTACCATACGTATATAACATACATACTATGCATGTACCGTACATATATAACATACATACTATGCATGTACTGTACGTATATAACATACATACTATGCATGTACCGTACGAATAATGGACATATAGTGGACCTCACTTGACACGAAACTCAAGGGATCATGAAAAGTGTTCTTGCTATCAAAATTTCATGTTGTCAGAACAATTAAAAATACTGTGGGCATTGCAGAGACCATTTACTGCATTCCTGTTAACCAAATTTCATGTTCAGTGATTCAGTGTTAGTAACAGGTTCCGCTGTAAGTATGTTCATACTTCATATCGTATTCTGTCTGTTTGCCGATAGAGTGGAACCTGTGTAGTCCAACATTCTCTCTAATTCGACCATCTTATGAGGTACAATCACCATATTAAAGTATACTAAGATTTACTGAACAATCCAACAACCTTTGTACGTAGTCTGACACTTTCTTTATGGCCCACAGAGTGTCAGATTATGTATGTTCCACTGTGTGTGTATCCACATGTGCCATCATGTATGCATGTATCCATCCACACGAGTGTGTGGCATGTTACAAATGTAGTTCTTGTATGTGGTTGTCGCCGGAGGATTTGTGGTCAAGTTGAAACATCAACTTGTAGATCTTTCAAAGAGTTCTGTTATGACAGCTACAATCTTTGTGTTCTGTGTATGTGTGTGTGTGTGTGTGTTGCATGTGTGTACGTATGTGTGTGTGTGTGTGTGTGTGTGTGTGTGTGTGTGTGTGTGTGTGTGTGTGTGTGTGTGTGTGTGCTTGTGCGTGCATGCATGTGTGCATATGTGCATGTGTGTGTGTGTGTGCGTGTGTGTGTGTGTGTGTGTGTGTGTGTGTGTGTGTGTGTGTGTGTGTGTGTGTGTGTGTGTGCATGTGTGAGGTGTGAGTGCCTGTATGTGTGCTTGCATGCTTGTCCATGTACTCTCAATGATATGGTAAGAAGGACTCCTCTATTTTGTCTCTATGTTTTCACTGTAGGAATGGGACGAGAACAAGTCTGAGCCTGTATACGGCTGGGTACCCACAATGGTGAGCTCAGTGTGTTGTGTGGTAT
>CAUJGJ010000483.1:1026116-1028616 GCA_963170055.1 Halisarca cf. caerulea | reverse complement strand
TCATTTCCATTCGAGGTAAGTGAAGAGAACAGGAAAAAGGGGCTAGTTATATGAGACTAACACACACGTATGCACATGCACATGCACACATGCAAACGCGCGTGCGCGCGCGCACACACACACACACACAAACACACACACACACACACACACAAACACACACACATGTACACACACACACACACACACACACACACACACACACACACACACACACACACACACATGCACACACACACATACACACACACAAACGTGCATAAAGACACACACTTGTATTTGTGTATGTGTTTGGTGTATATTCTCCCTAAAACAAAAAAAAACATTACTTATCATGAATCACCTGTACTGCTTGCGATTGCGGAGATGATGAGTAAATACAAGTGATAAGTCATTCTTCGGTACTTTCCAAATTGCCAGGAAGATAGTGATGGATCTGCAATTAAGAAGACAGCCTATGAATGGGACGGTCCGTTCGGTGCGGTAGTGAGTTATCAGGTCACTGACCTACTTTACACACGGTATTAGATCGTGGCGCTCAATTCTTATTTTTTGGCTTCTACCCGTCAAAAAGTACAATTAGGGCGGAACGGTCAGGCACAGACTCCATTTTAAGCGACACTGTCAAAACAAATTAGGGAATTTCCCGTTAGCTGTTCCTCTGAACAACTGCTGCTGCTGCATCTGTAGACTGGAACGGATGCATGCAGACGATGGCCTGGGTTACCCGCGATCAAGGTGTTGTATATAATACACTTGATCAACAAGTCTTCTGAGGCGTGCGGTCGTTCTTCTCGATCAGTTTCTGTCAACCATTGCTGTTTTGTCGGCGGCTCGAGTAAAGGTGAGTGCAAAGATAGAAATTCGATAAAATCATAAATACTCCAAAAGAGAACCTATACAGCTCTACTTTAATTTGTTATGTACTAATGATGTTTTTCTTCTCCCCATGGTTTTATAATTAGTCGTGGATTCCTTAGGTGTAGCCATAGATACTGGAAAACATCTATGGTGTAGCAGATATAAAGGCATTAAGAACTGCAGTACCTTTCATTTGGATGCTGCACATGCATTTAACGGAATTTCCATAGTAGTGGGGAATATTTTAATGGGCCTCCAGAGCCTTGCTGCTGTGAATGGACTCACACTGTTCACACTCAATTGGGTCCATTTACACCACTTGTCAGACAGTTACCAACATTACCACTGTGAAAATGTTACGATTATGTCTGTATCCGAGTCTCATATCTAGCTTTTCATATTATTTTTCTTTTTTGTACATCAGCTTGAATAATGATGACATTTCCCCCCATTACATGAACTTTATTTTACACTCCAGCTCTGATTATACCTCAAGTTCATTGTGTACCCTCTCGATCAGTGATCATCAGATTTATCTCATTCACTAATATATGGACACCTTTCAGTCAACAATGATGTTCAGTGGGAACGAAACCTCCTCTAGTGATGCTCCAATAAGTCTGGATCTTCATTTATACTTTTTTACGCTCCTTGTGGTTGCCTGTGTGATTGGTATCGCTCTTGTAACTGCTTGGATCGGGTTTGGTACTCTTGTGAGCGGCCACACTTATAAGAAGCACAAAGAAAAGAAAGATCTCTCATCAAAAGACATGGGCTGGGGTAAGGAACGCAACTTCTATTTTGTCACTTTGCCCTTAGAGATAGTTTCTGTTACTTCTGTGTGTATGCCTTTGAGTTTCATCCGTTTCAATTTCAGATAGGGATGTATACTTCATTTCTAATGGAAGTTCCCGAAACTATTCAATCGCTGAAAAACGCAGTGAAGAAAGTGATGACAGTAATAACGCTTATTACTGTAACACTGAACATTATATGAATCTGCCTAACTCACCATCACCATACGAGATTCCAGTACCAAGAAGTGTAGGCAAAACAACCACAGCAGACATAGATGAAACATCAATAAGTGAGTATAATAACATTGTATGTTATATGTGGGTGTGTGATAGCAATGTCCCACAACCATAACTACACGACCAGGTCATGCATGTGTGGAGAATACACATGAATGAACAGCCTGTACTGAATGACTATACAATTGCTTCAAAACATAGTGCACAGAACTGCATAATAAAGCGATGAGATGGGCAGCAAGTCTGTACCTACATGCATTGGGGCACGTTGTAGCTGCGTCAGGGCTGCATTTGGGGGAGGGGGGGGGGGTCATTCGACCGTCCCCCTTGGAGATCTGCTGCCTCCCTAAACTTGTATCTCAGCATATACACTAAGGATTCGTGAAAGGTAGGATTGGGAAATGGATAAAAGACAAGCTTTGATCCTATAATTTTGAAAAATTTCTGAAGACCATTGTCACCAATCCCTTTAACCCCCTTGAATTGTATATAGCATTGTTACCTATATTAACCACCCCCCTCCCCCCAGTCTCTGTACACCTATACACTCCCGTATCGTGTTACCCCTCCTAAGACTTTAGGAAGCTCAATTTCCTCCCCCCCCC
>CAUJGJ010000483.1:1018616-1021116 GCA_963170055.1 Halisarca cf. caerulea | reverse complement strand
CACTCTCAGAGAAGTTAGGAGAGGGTCAGTTTGGAGAGGTCTACAAAGCTGACTTCAAGGCAGTTGAAGGTACAAGCCTTGGTGTAGCAGTGAAGTTGGTGAAGAAAGGATCTCCTCCAGAAGAGAGAACTAAACTCCTTCAAGAAGCAGCTACTCTAGGACAGTTCAAACACAGACATGTTGTGAGACTGATTGGAGTCGTCACTCTTGATGAACCCGTGAGTTTACATATTAATTATTGCATGTGAGCAAAGTGATGTTTATATACTATAGTAGTAGTGCATGTGATCTAAATTTACTTACATTGAAATTAATGTATTCATTCGAATTCTCCAAAAAATTGTGGTTGACATTGAGCTGTATGGCTGTACAGGGGTACAGATCATCATTCGCTCTTATGAATTGATGTAGCCCTTTTTTTCTATTCTAGGCATCCTTGTCTCGTTGCATTAAGATGTGTTGTTTGAGCATAGTACACCATGCATTCCATGTAGCGCAGGTGTTTCATTACACACACAGCTTTCACAAATTAATCCATGCTTTCTTCTTGTCAGAAAATGCTAGTGATGGAGTACCTTTGTGGTGGAGATCTGATGCATTACCTCATGAAGCTTTGCAAGAAGTAAGATTTATGTCCAAAGCTTTGATGTCCCCATGTTTTGGTAGTTGGTACTTTTGAATCTCTGACCTCCCTCTCCCTTCTCCTCCCCTACCCTTCCCCTCCTCCTCCACCCCTCTCCACCTTTTCCTCCCCCGTCCCCCCTCTCCCTCCAGTCCATCTGAGCTGTCCAGTCCTGACCTCCCCAGTTTACTACTCCAGTTTTGTAAACAAGTGGTGGACGGTCTAGCTTGTCTAGCTCGTAAGTCCTTTGTCCACAGAGATATTGCAGCAAGGAACATCTTGTTGGACAAGGACCTCAACTGTAAGGTGAGGAGTCTTTTACTTTGTTGCATGTTCAGATGTGACTGCATATACCTTACCTAGGTTGAGTACATGCATAGTGATATGGGAGTATATTTCCATTCCTATTTCAGATTTCTGATTTTGGAATGACACGCTATGCAGCAGACGATGACTACTATGTTGTTGCATCAAAGGGGACCAAAGTGCCAGCAAGGTGGACAGCTCCAGAGGCTCTGATGTACCAGAAGTACAGTACAAGTAGTGATGTATGGAGCTATGGTATGTTGATGTACGAGATATGGTCAGTTGGACACAAACCATTTGAGAAAAAAAACTTACAGCAGGTGTGTCTGTTTTGAGTGTTTGTGCTGTGAAAGTTGTATGTACAGTGAAACCTCTGTGATCCAACATTCTTTCTAATCTGAGATTCTCTCTAATTCAACCATATTATGAGGTACAGTCTCGAGTCCATATTAAAGCATACTAATAGTCACTCTGCAATCAGACAACCTCCTGATCCGACGCTTTCTCAAGTCACATTGAATGTCAGATTAGAGAGGTTACACTTTTCCAAACTAAGTTGTGCGCAACTCATTTGATTATGAGTTGATGTATCTTTATATTTTGCAAACTGTTGCAGGTTGTTGCCTGTTTCCACAACAACTATTGCCACCCTCCTCCTCCTGGTTGTCCTAGAGCTGTGTATGAAGTAATGGTGAAGTGCTGGTAAGTTGTGTGCATGTGTGTGTGTGTGTGTGTGTGTGTGTGTGTGCGTTGTGTGTGTGTGTGTGTGTGTGCGTGTGTGTGTGTGTGTGTGTGTGTGTGTGTGTGTGTGTGTGTGTGTGTGTGTGTGTGTGTGTGTGTGTGCGTTGTGTGTGTGTGTGTGTGTGTGTGTGTGTGTGTGTGTGTGTGTGTATGTGTACGTGTGTGCATGCGTGTGTGTGTGTGCATGTGCATGCGTGCGTGTGTGTTTACATATGTACTTCTGTACATAATGTAGATACTCCTATATTTGGATATGTAAATGTGTATGTGCTTAAAATGTTCATGTATGCAAGCAACAGATACACACACACATACGTGTAATGATATATACGAAATGCTGTTTGTGCATACAGTGCACAGACTTTGCATTCACCATACGTACACTCCCAAATAAAGGTACTAGTGCTGTGTTTAGAATTTCCTTGGAGAAAGGGGACAGGATGGCATTCCCATATCGGTGAACAGGGAGTGGGTGGGGGTAGGTGGCAACAAACGACCAGCTACCCAAGTATGTCAGGTTAGGAGGTACCTACTGTATATAGGTACGAATGATATACTAAGTCACGGAAGAGCAAAATGTAAGCCAGGTGCATGGAGCAAATCCCTACTCCCCTTCATGAATGCTCCTCTTGAGTTATACGTATATGCAGTACATGTATGCATTATATATCCATATATGTACATGCATAATATCTGTATCTCGTGATTTGTGTGTGAGCCAGTTTAGGTTTCTGCCCATACATGTGTGACTTGGCCATCCCCTCCCCCTCAGGAACCCCTCCCACAATGAAAGACCAAGTGCTTCAGATATAGGTGGGGAATTCTGTAAAT
>CAUJGJ010000483.1:998616-1003616 GCA_963170055.1 Halisarca cf. caerulea | reverse complement strand
TATATATATATATATATATATATATATATGTATATATATGTATGTATGTATATGTATATATCATATGCATGTACTGCGCGTACAACAATAGCACAGCATGCATGTATACCTGTATTGCACATATCCATGTATGCACATGCATAATACCCATTTGCATGCTTGTTTATATATTTTTAAATGAATTCAGCCAAATCTCGTATACTGTATACAGTATACGTATGCGCATTCTGGTAAATGTATGCAGGTGAGTGCACGGTGTAGAAACTTAGTAGCATAGTACGTATGTACCTCGAAGGGGACACAAAATCAGTACTATTATCAGAGATACTTACTATCAGGGTTGGTTTATGTACACAGGGACAGAATGAGGAGCACTAGTCTTGCTATCCTGGAGTAAAGTGCTAAACCGCGCGGCCGGGTGCTTACTGGCCTAATATTCTACGGTTTTCCCAGCTCGTGCATTGCGTAACAGTGGCATATGAATTTCATTATTGATTCTTCACTCACGGAAATGGGTCCAGACGGTCGTGTGGTGGGACACCTGCCGTTGTTGGCTGCTCTTGCTGCTCTCGTGACGGCTCAAATGCAAGGTGACGAAGAGTGAACTGAACGTGCAGCGTGTGTTTAAACAGTGGGTAGTCTCATGGTGTGTGTGGGTGAGCACCGGACGTTGCCAGGAAATCAATCTACAACAGTTTCGCTAGGAACATAAATCCTACACGAATACCTGGTTTGTTCGTTATATAGCTATATAGAGAAGGAGACTATTATTTCGCAGGCCCGAGTGGTACTCCTTCGATTATCTGTGGTGATATGCTTCAACCTAGGCTTAGGTTCTGGTGTGTCCTGTTTGTCGTACTCCTTGCACACGTGGGAGTGACGGGGGGTAGTATCTAGATGTAAGAATGATCACGCGCGCCCATCCTGAAAATTCCACTCTCCAACTCTGGTAGCAAGTATTCACTTAGCTAGATATGCTCCAACAGCTCAGTGACGGCTGAGATGACACTGTATACCAATCCATATGATGAGACTTTGCCCTCTATAATAAGGACAACAGTGGAACCACAACAACATGTCCTGTATAGAGGAACCTCTATAATAAGGACACTAGTGGAACTACAGTAATATGTCCTGTATAGTGGAACCTTTATATTGAGGACACCTATGAACCTGTCCTACATGTGAGGGCAGTGCTTAGTGTCCTGTTAAAAATGGTGGATGCATTTTGTAGGCCTCCTTGAACAGCGGTTTCATTGTCTAGGTATCTTGAGCTAGATGAGTTTTGAATCCATCCAGTGCTGAATGAATGTGATTGCACCAAAACCTGTCTATAAAGGCCACCATGTTTCCTAAACCACTAGAAACAGGTACTTCTTATGCAAAGATGAGCTAGTGTCAATGATGTGGTCCACAAATCAGTCTACAGTGATCTGCATAGACAGGCAGTCCTTGGTACCTGGTGATGTTTGGTAGAGGCGGTCTTCAAGATGGTTAATTTGTTGATAATAATCTTGTCTTACAGAGACATGCCATGAGTTCCCTGGAATACCAAATGGTGGTGGAAATGGGAATATGCCACAAGGTAACCTATTCGTCTTGCCAATGAATCTTTCTGGCTGTGGAGAAGTTACAGATTGGATCATTGTTGGCCGTGGAAGAGGAGGTAGTGGAACACGAAACAGAACGATTGACCTGTATTTACTGCACCCCAGCAAGTCCCAACCTGAGGTGTATACGATCATCACAAGCACCGAAACAAGAATATTAGCCTCTAATACACGCGGAACACACACTCTTACTTCAGTTGGATTTACGTTCTCATCTGGAGATTTTCTGGGATTTTATCATTATAGTACTTATGCACGCTTTCTAGTAGCACGTACAACTATTTCTGGCAGGTCTATCCTTTCTAGTACTAGTGGTAGTCCTCCATCTACCAATGTTGTCACTCTAGCAAATACAGATTCAAGAGTGCCACTGATGTCCATTTCTAGTGAGTTGCTGCATAAGGCTAATACTATGTGTTTTACTGGGGTCAGCATTATTTGTGTAATATTTGTATCCTTTCATATATTTGACACGTATAGTCAGCTGTATGCCCTGTCCACAAAGTACCAGTATGGTGTTATCAAGTACAACGGTTTCCCAGACAACCTCCTCGATAACTCTTCCATTGAGTCGCATCCCATCATCTAGTGACATCACTTCAAGTTTCAGTATCCAACAACAGCACCCTGGCACCAGTAGTCAAGGTCTTGGAGTGCTCTTCCCCTCAATGAGTTTCTCCATATCAAGTAAGAATAGTTGCTGTAAACTTCCTTGTTTGGTCAATGTTTGATGCTACATTAAATTTTACTTGTTATCTATTGTGACATGCATCATTACGCAGGTGTGCCAACTTCAGCACCAGAGCACAGTGATAGACAAAATATTCTTATTGGTGGAATAATTGGCGTTCTCGGTTTTCTCTTGATATCATTGCTCCTGGTCGTGGCTGCTGTTTCTGCTGTCATCTGTGTCAGAAAGAAGAAAGGAAAGTACACCGTGGAGGACAGGATTGCTGCTACGAATACACTATCCATCATATATTCCAGTATGTGTGAGACTTTACTGTACTGTCATTCCAGTATGTGTGAGGCTGTACTGTACTGTCATTCCAGTATGTGTGAGGGTGTACTGTGCTCTCATTCCAGTATGTGTGAGGCTGTACTGTGCTGTCATTCCAGTATGTGTGAGGGTGTACTGTACTGCCATTTCATTCTGACTTGAGTTGTTTAACTTTGTTTTTGTGTTTTGACATATTTCACAGATTCCAATGACATCCATTTTGATATGGATAATGATCTCAATGGTCCCAATGGAGTTCACTGTGCTGATGCTGATGATTATGAATGCATACCTTACTCCAGTGGAAAAGATGGCTGCGTTGCACCTTCACCTGAAGAGGAAATGTACACAAACGTATGCACAATGGAGAACACCTACGAAGAGCTTCCAGAGTGTGAAAGGAAGCAGCAGCAGGCTTACGTCAACACTGCGAGACGACAGAATGAGTATCAAAAGTCACCAGATGTAAGGCAGCCACTTCCTCTGGTATATCCCTGCTCTGTGCAACCGTGATACATTCAGTACATGAGTCTTATATTAGTGGTGGAGCACCAATGGCATCTCCCCTCTGAACCCTAGTTTGCGCAGTGTTGTTTACGATCCATACGGTCTTGAATTAGATTTAGGCAGGATCAATTCTACATACTTCTGTTTGGCTTGTAGGAAACAAGAGGTGCAGAATTTGTCCCGGATTGCGAGTACTACACAGTCCCAACAAGGGTGAGCTGTTCATGTGATACGTATTGTCACATTTGTCTGTACACGAGACAGTGTATGAAATGCAAACCAAAGAGAATCTGTCCCCATGTTCCTGCAGGAGCAGCGACTGATGTCTGTGTCTAGTGTTCTTAGCGAAAGTGGTGTGTATGAGGTTCCGTTTGATTCTCTGAAAGTGAATTATTCCTCTGCCATTTCTTCAAACAGATTACAGGTACGCAGACACCACTGAGAGTCCACTAAGTAATTCTTCAGATTTACCCCCCGTCCTCTTCACTGTACATGCAATGCACACATGCATCAAACCACTAGCTTGAGCCACAATTATACCCCTCTGCCTTTGTAACTGCTGTTGACTGTCTACAAACTATAGTTAAAGTAAGACCAGACCCAAATGGTGGTCTTCATGGGAACTCATGCAGAGATTCCATGTATTGTTTTTCGCCTGTCTTGCAATGGGCACTATGCGTAGACTAGGTCCAAAGTGTAGCCTTACACACACAGATCCATTGTATTCTGCTTGGCTATACCATGTGTCCTGTGACAATGGCATACTCTACTTTCACATATTGATGTTCCGTACTGTGCATGTCCAAATGCGTACAGGCCTATGGAGATGGAGAGGGCGAATCCAATCCAATCTATGAGATGTCGTTCTGTAAGGAGGAGCTCTACTGTGAACCGAGTACAGATGAAGACAGCATTTATGCCCAAATGGCAAAGTGGGGATTTCGGGAGCTCCCTCGCTCTAGAATTACACTCTCAGAGAAGTTGGGAGAGGGTGAATTTGGAGAGGTCTACAAAGCTGAGATGAGGACAGTCAGAGGTACAAATCTTGAGGTAGCAGTGAAGTTAGTTAAGAAAGGATCTCCTCCAGAAGAGAGAACTAAACTCCTTCAAGAAGCAGCTACTCTAGGACAGTTCAAACACAGACATGTTGTGAGGCTGATTGGAGTCGTCACTCTTGATGAACCCGTGAGTCATGAACAGTATAACCTTATGTGTAGTCAGCAGTTTCCCAATTACACATGTACAATCAGAGTTGTTTCCATGCATTTCATTCCGTGTATGGTGTGTATCATACAATGCATAGAAAATGATGATAATGGAGCTGCTGCCTGTGGGGGATCTTAGGGGCCACTTACTCCACATACAGTCAAGGTACGTGCTTGAATGTTGTAATAATTAGTGCTAGCAATTGCTTTTCGTTTGCACCCATCACGTGGTATTTTAACATGCATTTATTGTGAGGGATTCAGAACTGGTGTCATTATTTGTCCCTTTTCCCCTTCTTTCTCTCCCGGCACCACCCTCTCCTCCCTCCCCTCCCCCTCTCTCCTCTAGTCCATCTGAGCTGTCCAGTCCTGACCTCCCAAAGCTACTACTCCAGTTTTGTAAACAAGTGGTGGATGGTCTAGCTTGTCTAGCTCGTAAGTCCTTTGTTCACAGAGATATTGCAGCAAGGAACATCTTGTTGGACAAGGACCTCAACTGTAAGGTGTGTACGTTGGCCATTTTTGAACATGCAGCCTCTCTATATAGCATGAAATGTGCACTAATACAATATGTTAATGGGCACATGCATGTATACAAACACAGACCTGGAGGGCGGGGCCAGAGGATGAAGCACTGCTGGTCTGCGTGCAATATTTACGGTATTTTTGGATATCTTA
>CAUJGJ010000483.1:966116-988616 GCA_963170055.1 Halisarca cf. caerulea | reverse complement strand
TCAACCCGTACATTGCATGTGTTCTCTGGGCAACTGAACCTAATCCTCTTCTTTTCATTTGCAGCTGAAATTACTGAAGTTCAAGGACTCCCTCCCTCCACCTCCTCCTGGTTGCCCAAGAGATGTCTACACCATCATGACAAAATGCTGGTATGTGTGTATATTATATAGGTTATTGCATGCACATGTATATACCGATGACAGTTGAAGTCAAGTTACAAGCTTAGGTGTATGTGTGAAGGCCACAATGGCATGCACTTAGAAGCTGACTCTCTCCATATGTTAATCCCTTGTACATCCTCTCCCTCAGGAACCCCTCCCATGATGGGAGACCAAGTGCTTCAGATATAAGTGGGGAATTCTGTAAATCAGATAGGATCCTACTATCCTGGAAGAAAGAAGACATTGTATCACCTTCTGCTCAAGTGTTGGGAGGTCCTTTATCTGACGGAGAGGGCCTCTACAAAGAACTACAATACACATATTATGAGCCGTACTATTACTGAGTGTTCAATTTTGTTGTAAACAATTTTAAGTATTGTAGTATGTTTATACGAAGTTACATGAACTGATCAATTGTTTTTGATATTGAGCCAGCATTAATTCATACAATGACTATACTATTCTACACTCCCTTGTTGAGTACATGAGGCATAAAGTGAAATTATATAATCTTGTGGATGATCATCACTAGCTCATGCTTGATTACATATTATAGTATAATAATAGAGTGTGCATAATAAGCCAATTGTATATGCATGCATACTGCAATGAGAATGCCAGTCTCCTCATAGTCTGGCGTAGCCGACTCTTTTCCGCCATATAAATAGGCCCGCTTGCCCAGTGACGTCAGTCCCCAAAAATGGCCAAGCGTGGATTGGACATGGGTCGGCTGCGCCAGACTATAGTCTCCTCATGTGTCCTTATTATTTCCCATTGGCAGAGCTCTATATCCATGCAGCTCTGGGGAGTCCAGAGCTCCCACCCATAGTGCAAATTACTGTACGTGAGAAGGCCTTATATACATGAGTGTCAAAATCAACCTTGAATGGTCTAAAATGGCCTCACCTAAAAACTCAAATTTTCCCTGCATGGTGGAGCATATCTCCTAGTTAATATACCTTTGCGATTCTATATATGCACATATACATATCTGCACCTCTTTACGTCACTGCGCTGTATACATTTTATAGACACCTAGGATACCACAGCATATCTTCACTCTACCGTTATACTGTGCTTTGTAATTACCCTCTTCCTTGATCATTATCATGAAAGGGACGTTGACCGCGTGCTATACACATTCAAACAGTTCATACATCAAAGCTAATGTCATGCCTCATGTAGTAGACTTGTATATAATGTAATAGTGAAGCTCCCCCCAAAAGGGGACAGATCCGAATATCAAGGTGACACCCATCCAAGATGGACACATGCATATACATATCAAATGACCACCCATTATTCCAACACAGTCTATGACTGTTGTGCAACTATGGGGAATTTATTATGTAGAACAGGTGGTCAATATTTTGCCATACGTATACCGACCAGTTAACAGATTGCGTGCAGCATTATTTTGATGGTATAAAGTACCTGACAATGACATACAGTATAACAGTTACTATATAATTATATAACAGGCTATTTTTGTAGTGTCCAATTATTAATTTTTATCTGGTCTCCACTGTGTCTGGCTTTTTCATTGTTTTCGGAATAATTCTGGAGAATTTGTAAACATAGATTGTTTTTGTGCCAAATCTTGAGCATTTCATTGGAGCTACTTAGATTTTGAAACAGAAATGGGATGCATCTCAGGAAGCTCAAAACATGAGGGTGCCAAGATTGCTTCATTTCAGCTGCAATGTCCTCTTTGGTGTAATAATAATATATAAGTCAATGACCCAGAAACATGTCATATTTGAGTGAATTACAGCTGCCATTGCCTCCTCTATAAAGGCAACAAATTAGTTGACTCCTGTGGAAAGGTCAACTAATTAGTTGGCCTCAGTTTGTTTTCAGCTCAAAATCAGGTATGTTTTGGATACCTTTGACTGGGCACCTGTACGAACAGCCGATGGCTAAAGGCCCCCCAGTATAAATAATGATACCCTGACCCTGACCTTTAAAAATGATTGGACACAATAAAAAATAATCTGATATTATGTAGCATGGGAAGGAGGTCGGTATGATGCAGAAATTATAGCCTGCTTACAGGGTTCTATCCAGTGGGAGGGAAGCTTCGACCCCAAACTCCCTAGCTTCCACCCCAAAAAAATCCAACTGCAGTACAAACTGCTATGGAGAAGGCCCTATAGTATACTTGAGTGGCCTCGAATACAACCTTGTATAACCTTAATAATTTTCCCTATGGGGAGGTATGCCCCCAGATCCCTCTAGTTATTAATAAGTATGTATACCCCTGCACTCCATATATCTGCGTGCACACACACACACACACACACACACACACACACACACACACACACACACACACACACACACACACACACACACACACACGCACGCACGCACGCACACACGCACGCACACACACACGTACAACACACACACACACACACACACACACACACACACACACACACACACACACACACACACACACCTAAAAACTTTTCCCTGGGAAGCATGCCCCCAGACCCCCCTAGTTACTCACATATATACCCTGTACTCCATATACATACAGTATCTGCATGCACCTCTATCATCACTGTACACGCATGTGTTTTATAGATGTCCATAGGATATAACATATGCTTTCATGTATCTGCCCACCCACCCCCCTACTATACTTTGTAATTACCAACCCCTCACCATCATTAGCTTGAAAGAAAACCTGCTATATACATACAATACTTGCATCAAATCCGGCTATGTGCATATCTTGTGCGGCAGTCACTCACTGTAATACTCAAGCTTCCCCCCGCCCCAAAATTTAAATCCTAGATAGAACGCTGGTTTACATTTACCACGGTACTTCAAGCCTCAGTAAATATGTCAAACATCCTCGGGTATATACTTTCCAATGCCGACCTCTTCCCCATGCTATACATATTACATGCATGCATGTCCTACCTAAAACGGCTCTGACTGGCTTCCGCTCCCTTTAATGCAGTAGCTATAACCCACCATGCTAACAAGCATGTCTCCCCCAAACCCAACCCAAAATGAGAACGGATCCATGATCAGAGTGACACCCACTCAAAATGGACACATACATGTCTAATGACCACCCACCCACATGCTATATAGTCCCACCGAAAACAATTGCAATTCCTTTATTCTGTAGTCCTGAGGCCTATAAATACTAGCCTTAAGCTTATACACAAACTATATATACCAGCTGCAGTTTAAACACTTGCTAAATATATATGTATTTTCTTCAGTAAGATGAAGAAGAGTGTATAGCCTATTAATTCGTGCAGGCTATATTTGAATAGGTAGCAAGTCTTAGAATGATGAAACATGGAATGAATTAATATGGAGGAATGGAGCAGGAGCTTGGATGAGAACTATACTGCATCTAATATCTACTAATAACTCATCTTTGCTTTAGTGGGTCAGTTTATAAAAAATAGGATAAAACCATGGATAAAACTGGCCGTTTCTGTGTGGTATTCATTGTCGCTGCGCCGCTGATGAATATCATTATGCCACCAAGAATGTTATGAATCTAATTATTGTTCTCAAATTAGGGCTATTTGCGGATCCGATACTCAAACCTATGATGGAATCAGTGTTTTGTTTGTTCGCCTTGGTTTTTATCTCTTTCTTCGATGAGACAGAGGCACAGGGTAAGCTTGTTGTAACATACTATTGGCCTGATTTGGGTCTGTCGTTGGATTTGTCTTCTTTTCTGTGCTGTTCTACGCACCAATTGCTAAAGTTTGGAATTAATCTACTTTCGTAATCGAGTCTCGTTTGTACTGATAACCGGTGTCACAACATAGTCTCGCGTAGCCCAGACCGCTATTTCGCCTCCTTGTTGGGTGACTATTCCCCCCACTGGGAGGCCTAAAATTTTAAAATCTTTAGACCCCCCCCCCCAGCGTGAGATGAGGCCCCCCTTTAGAAAATGGCAGTACGTAGATGTGTTTCTACGTACATACTATATATGGCAATATATATGTATATATATTATTATTATTATATCCATGGAGTATCTATAGAATTAAATGTTACAGTAATGTAAGCAACCATTACAGCATACCTGAATCCATGTGGGCAATTTCCACTGAAACGAAAAGTCATTCAATTGAGCAGAAACAAAGCTTTTTCCATTCACCGTACTTTGACCTTTTAGGGAGTCAAATTGCTACCTATCAAGTATATAGGACACGAACTTGAAGCTTACACTTGCATTGATGATCCTGCATATATGGAATTTGGCAACCTCCCCGGTTTAACAGAAAATCAACGTTGCGTTGCTACGGGTAGAAAATAGCATTAACAACAATTATTCCTAGCTGTGAACAAAAGTTCTGAACCTCGCTATAACATTAAATATAGAAATTGAATTGCACTGACACTTCCATATTGATTGTTGCTCATATGAAAATGCGGTATGTGACAAAGTGCAGCAGGATAGCCTGTTGTGCAATAGTATGCACAGTTACTCAACCAGTAACTGTTGGACAACTGGACGGATCATGCACATTACTAATGAAAACACGAGCACACTTCAAGGGCACCCACAGGAATTTTGAAATTGGTACGCACACATAGAATTTGTAGGTTGGGCACAATGCACTCATGGGCATTAGCTTGCAATTGCAAATGATGTACATCAGCTGATGTGCAATGTGAAATAATTTACTTAAAATATATTGTAATAATCATGACAAGAGTTGCATCACACAGAGTCAGATGTATACAAGAGTGAGAGATTCTTCCATGCCCAGTTGTATATATCAAAGGCAAGGGTAATTGCAGGGATGGTTACAGGACTGGTGTTAAAGGATGCTTGTACAATAGTATGACCACATACAATTATAATTATTTGTGCAAGCTTCAGATATCGGCCATCTTTTTCCTGCATCGTAATATTATTGTGTGATACTAGGGTATTTTCTAAGGTTAGACCTGTCCAGTATAATTGGAAGGCCTGGGGTAAATATATAATACGGCTTTTAAGGACATCAAATTCCAGCTATATGCATGATGTTCCTGGACCTGGCTATAATGCTTTTGGCTCAGTAGGTCACCAGTTCATTCATGACATGTTAGCTCTCATTCAGCTGCCAGCCTCCATCACAGGATACCTCCACAACCTGTACTCTAAACTATATATAGCTGTTTATCTCTACATGCACCTCTCTGGAACACGTATACCTTAATTCGCCATACAACATGGGTCTTCTACCATATCACCTATCATCTTTTTGCTATGCTTCGAGCCCCTTGTCAAGTTAGCCACCCAAGTTCCCATGCAGCAAAGGGTATGTACGTACCTCACGTCACTATCCCTGCATGGCTCTGATTCCCTCCTCAATCCCTGTCGGGTCAACCATCTACTGAATTGTTCTGAGATGAAGAACCTTCCCCTGAACCCCTGCATGGGCTGGTACAAGTGTCACGTATCCATACAACCATGTAGTATAAATGGACTCTCTATCTGTATACTGTCACTTATCCTATGCATGATCTGCTGCTGATTTTGAGTCAAAAACAAACTGAGGCCAACCAATTAGCTGCCTCAATCAAGACTATTCAATGTACACAACAGTTAATTCCTTCAAAATAGCAATACAAAGGCTTTAAGGATGCTATAAGAATTGTACTCCAGCTGTGACATGGAGCACAGATTAAACAAGTTTACATGGTTTTGTTCCACATATTCATGCATCATCCAGCTTCATGTTTTGGTTGTGCCTTTTGTGTCGTACTATTTACCTCAAATTTTGTAATAGAAGTCATGTTTAACCTTGCAATTTGATGATAATAATATCAGGTTGTGAAGTGGAATTATGAAACAGAATCAAGCAATTCTGAAAAAGAATTTTGTATTTTCAAACCCAAACCCGAAGTGGAATCATGCATTTTTTGAAACGGAAAATCATCCCCTCAATCAATCTACAATGTCAATTGCCAAGCTGTAACTTGATAATCTATTAAATATAGTCAAAATACCCCCATCCATGCATGCACCACCTTAAATATCCTGAACTTAAAGATGATGACAACCTATAGCTATTTGCCTGCCCTAAAGCTGGAATTAAGTTTTAACTGTCAGGATTTTTATTACAGTATAGTATGACGTATAGACTTCATTGAAACTGTTGCTTCTATAACAGGTACCTGTGAGTCCCCCACCTTCCCACTACCAGGAGGTACTAACAATGGTTTATTCGCTGGTAACACTCAAGTCATTGTCCCAACAATGACCTTCTCTGGATGTGGTGTAATAAGAGATTGGACTGTAGTGGGAAGTGGAGGAGGTCAAAATAGTAACAGAGACAGAATCATAGAACTCCAGCTCTTCCGTCCTGACAGTGCACGGTCAACTGTATTCACCAAAGTGACTAGTTCTGTTGTGACTACCAACGTAAATCAACAGATATCTACCCACACCTTCAGTGGAATCGACTTCGCATTCTCCCCTGGCGATGTACTGGGGTTCTACTATCCTAGCACTGGAAATTATCTTCAAATGTACTTTACCACCACCTTCCGCCCTCATTCTATCCTACGATCTTTTAATCCTCCACCCACTAATCCACTCACCTTAGCAGTTGCGGCTCAATCATTGGTTCCACGGATGTCCGTTTCTGGTGAGTTGTCTTGTGGATTTCCTTCAATGGATTACATACATGATGAGTGTGTATGTTCATTTCGACTCCTGCATGTAGTGAGCTGTATGGAGTGCCCAACAAGTGTATCAGTGTCTTTGTCATCTGAACAGATGTCTACAATGTTCAATCCCTCAAGCAGTATTGCCATGTCCAGTGGTGGACCATCAGGTGTGTGTGTGTGTGTGTGTGTGTGTGTGTGTGTGTGTGTGTGTGTGTGTGTGTGTGTGTGTGTGTGTGTGCATGTATGCGTGTGTGTGTGCATGTGTACATGCATACGTGTATGTGTGTGTGTAATCCGTGTGTGTGTGTGTGTGCGTGTGTGTGTGTATGTGTGTATGTGTGTGTGTGTGTATGAATACATATGTGTGTACGTGTGCGTGTGCACTTGTACATGTGTGTGTGTGTGCATGCATGTGTGTGTGGTGTGTGTGTGTGTGCATGTGTGTGTGTGTGTGTGTGTGTGTGTGTGTGTGTGTGTGTGTGTGTGTGTGTGTGTGTGTGTGTGTGTGTGTGTGTGTGTGCAGTGTTGAGGGTAACTAAATACCAAAGTAATATTACTAGTAGTGAAAGTAATGCATTACGTATGCCACATTCTAAAACTAAGTAAGTTTGTCACTGTGATAATTGGTTATACGTAAGTAAAGGCAGAGCTTCTGTCGTCAAGGACAACACAGAACTGCTAGTTAGATTGTCAGTCACATTATGTAACGACCCCAACATGCACTAGTGTGTGTGTGTGTGTGTGTGTGTGTGTGTGTGTGTGTGTGTGTGTGTATGTGTGTGTGCATGTGTACATGTGTGTGTGTGTGTGTGTGCGTGTGCGTGTGTGTGTGTGCGTACGTGTGCACATGTGTGTGTGTGTGTGTATGTGTGTGTGTGTGTGTGTGTGTGTGTGTGTGTGTGTGTGTGTGTGTGTGTGTGTGTGTGTGTGTGCATGTGATGTGCTTGCATGTGTGTGTGTGTGTGTGTGTGTGTGTGTGTGTGTGTGTGTGTGTGTGTGTGTGTGTGTGTGTGTGTGTGTGCGTATGTGTGTGTGTGTATAATATGATGTGCTTGCATGTGTGTGTGTGTGTGTGTGTGTGTGTGTGTGTGTATGTGTGTGTGTGTGTGTGTATGCGAGTGTGTCCATGCATATGTATATGTAGACCCTTGTACCCCATAGCAGTAAGATTAGGAGGTCCTGGACCACCAGTGTTGTTTGTTTTAAATGATGTATTCTAATCATATTTTAGGACTGAGGTTTAATGTAGGTGATTGCAATTCAAGTGTATCCATCAAGTATACACCAAGTACCATTGTACCGTTATTGTACTGTAGACTGAGCTCTGTCTATACAAATGTGTATGTACAGTAACTACATACGTAGTACAGTGGTACCTCTCTAAACCGAACACCCTCGGGACCAAAGAAAAAGGTTTGGTCTAGAGAGTTTTCCAGAGAGGTTCTATATGTACAGCAAATATAGAGAGCAGGACTTGAGAACAGTTTAGAGAGGGTTCCAGAATACAGAGGGTTTGGTTTGGAGAGGTTCCGCTGTAATTGTTCCTTCAATACAGCTACTCCTACAAATAGTGAAGAGGCCAAGAGTAACAGTCCTTCAGTTTCTACAAGTATCATGTCGTCACTATCCTCTGTTCCTGAGGCTTCATCCAGCAATGAACCCCCTGCTACATCCTCTCTGTCTCCAACTAACACTGTCTCCCCGTCACTCACCACAGGTGAGGTTCCCTCAGACCACATCACCACATCATCATCCTCTCAACCCTCCTCAAGTAGTACTGAAGTTGTTGTCCCTGTGGACAACCCAACCCCACCAGGCTCACCTGGGGCTGCTATTGGGGGAGCTGTGGGTGTTGTAGTTGTAGTGGTCCTTGTCCTCATCCTCCTCTCTGTTGTGGTGGCAGTTTGTGTTGTCAAGAAGAAGAGGAAGAACAGGTTTGGTAATACCCATGTTCAGGATCCTTCAACTTTTGGTGAGTATAAGTGCGTACAGTATGTATCAGTAGTGAAAGATCAGCAGCGAGTTATATTACTTCCTGCGTTATTTTTACTCCTTTCTTGTTTGCTTCATCGAGACCCCATGGAGTGGCTGTTTAGTCACTTGCTTTATACGTACCTCTTAAGTAAACAATGTTATGCAATTTCTTGTACATGTGCAATGCAGCAAAATTATACCTCTGTCCATAGCTACTCTAACCTATGGGGTAGAGTTTGATACACCATTGCATGGCTTTTGTGATAATTGTATTGTGAGCCATGCATTATAGAAGTTGTCTGACAACCGGAGATGATCCCACACCCTTCTTGTATGAGTCATTAAAGTAAGGGTCATCCATGTAATCTGCTTATACCCACGGCATGTAGGTGTATATACACCCATCATGTACATAACATGGATTTAAATGCATGATACGTATATTCGTAGGGTATGTATATGTGTGTGAGTACTCATTGCAACAGGACTCGTTTGGCTTGCATGTTATTTCTCTGTCTTCCAAACCACAGAAATTGATATGTCTTTGTAAAAGTTTCGTTTCATTTTCTGTTACAATATAATCAACTCTGGTGCGTTCTTTGCATGCCTCACTTATTATTATGCTTACTTTTGTATGGTTGTTGTGTGTAATAATACATATCTTTTTCTAAAATATATTGTTTACTCCTAGGAGTCAGTGAAAATGAAAAGTACACATCTCTCCTGAAGCAGCAAACTCCTATACAGGACAAAATCTACACAGAACTTAATACTCGTACAGTATATGCTTCACTTGATCCACAAACCACTCAGAAAGATGGAGAATACACTCATGTTCTCATGAAGGAGTCAACTTTGGACGTCACACCGACACATCAATGTACCCCACCCAGTAGAGTAGTTGGAGGAGGAGCTCACTCCACATCAGGTGATAAACTGTACACTGCACTAGACCCTCAGACAACTCAGAGCGACACCACATACGCACCGCTCAATGGAGCTGGACTGCTAAACCACGATACATACATTGATGTTTTGGATGGCCATGAAGGAGTGAGTGAAACAGATTGTATATGATGTGAATCTGTTCAATGACATATTTATCCACATCATATGATTTTGTACTATTTCAGGAAGCTGTGTATGTGGAGACTAGAACTCCTCAGGAACAGATGATGCTGTCCTCTCTGAAATGCAAGATTCCATCCAAATCCCTGACACTGGAGACAGCAGTTCATAGTGGAGCACACACTACAGTACACATTGCAAAGATGAGGAGACCTAATGGCCTACAGGAAGAGGTTGCTGTCAAACTAGTGAAGGAGGGAGCACCACCAGAATATACTTTGAGGCTACTAGAAGAGGCAGCCATTTTGCAGGAGTTGCAACATCATCACATTCTGCACCTAGTGAGAGTTGTGGATGGTGTGGACAGAGTGAGTATATTGTGTGTGTGTGTGTGTGTGTGTGTGTGTGTGTGTGTGTGTGTGTGTGTGTGTGTGTGTGTGTGTGTGTGTGTGTGTGTGTGTGTGCAGAGCTCACGATAAGTTTTTGGAAGTGTCTGGACATAATGTCCAGACAAACTCCAAAATGCCCGGACATTCATATATTTGCTCGGACATAATAATTTGACTATAGCAATCACATACTTGGCTAGTTTCTCCCTACTATCATGTATGCAGCTGTGAGCCAGCATACATATGCAGATTCCAGTATTTTCATACTATGTGCAGTAGCAATTTGGCATTTCCCCAGTCACAAAACAATAGTATTGCTTTCGGAGTAAGTGAAAAGACTTCGTGCAACTTAACTGGCTTTTAAACACCAGTGTCCATATACACCTACGTAGGAGAGGCTGTTTTGAACTGCTAAACTCCTACACAGCTGTTTCTATCCTATGGTGCCACTACCTAATTAATAGCAGAAAGTGACAGATCTGTCACCTGAACAATGGCAGCCTCCTACAGCCATAAACACTTCCTTTGAGCAGACACAATGTCCTGACAAAGTTGATAACATCCGGACATTTACTGAAACTAATCAGAAAATGTCCGATGTCCGGTTGCATTTTCGAGCTCTGGTGTGTGTGTGTGTGTGTGTGTGTGTGTGTGTGTGTGTGTTCGTATTTGTGAATGTGCGTGCGTGCGTGCGTGTGTGTGTGTGTGTGTGTGTGTGTGTGTGTGCGTGCGTGTGTGTGTACACATCCGTCTCTCTCTCTGTATGTTTGGTGTGTGTGTGTGTGTGTGTGTGTGTGTGTGTGTGTGTGTGTGTGTGTGTGTGTGTGTGTGCATGTAAGTGATGTGTATTAACATCCTTCCTTGTATTGAAGATTTGCATACCACACACCAGCTAGAGCGCCATTAATTTAATTTTATGCACGTATTTACTAATACCTTTGAAATCTACCAACACTATGTGTGTGTATAGTATTACAATAAATATCAGCAACATTGAATTTTAAAACTATAAGGTATGGTGTTTGTTTCTCTCTTAGTTGATGATGGTGACTGAATACCTATCAACTGGTTCACTTGAGAGGTATTTGACACATGCAAGGACCAGGTGAGTCCAGTCCTGACATTTTTACCTACGTACATACAATACGTATTATATTAATGTTTATGTTTCAAATAACTGTCATACATTGGCAGTGCATATAAACAGTCACTTCATACAGGAAGTAACCAATGCGTGCATGATTCTTTCACTTGAGTGCACATGTTACTTTTACAATACCCTTTTCCCTCCCCTCTCCTCCTCCCTCTTCCCCACTTCCCTCGTCTCCATTCTTCTTCCACCCCTCCCCCTCCAATCCCCTTCCCCTCCTCCCTCCACCTCCTCTTTGCCTCCCCCTCCCTCCTCCAGTCCATCTGAGTTGTCCAGTCCTGACCTCCCCAGTTTACTACTCCAGTTTTGTAAACAAGTGGTGGACGGTCTAGCTTGTCTAGCTCGTAAGTCCTTTGTCCACAGAGATATTGCAGCAAGGAACATCTTGTTGGACAAGGACCTCAACTGTAAGGTGAGGAGTCCGTTGAATGAATGTATGTAGTCTGAGATAGTTATTGTATATATGTCATTGACATTCCTCTTTTCTGGTACTGCAACCAGTGCTGCAGAGAATACACTGAGTTGTCATCCTCAACTTGATTACAGTTGTCAAGTTATGTATATTGCAATATGAGTAAGAATGTGTACACACACTCATTCTCTCACATGCATACTTGTACAGATTACTGGGTTCGACTTGACTCATAAACTGGATAATGACCAGTCTTTCACTGACAGCAGTGATGTGGAGGAGAGAAGAGTGAGGTGGACAGCTCCTGAGGCTCTGATGTACAAGAAGTACAGTACAAGTAGTGATGTATGGAGCTATGGTATGTTGATGTACGAGATATGGTCAGTTGGACACAAACCTTTTGAAGATAAGACAGTACAAGAGGTGGGTTATGTGCGTGCGTATGTGTGTGTACATGTGTGTGTGTGTGTGTGTGTGTGTGTGTGTGTGTGTGTGTGTGTGTTTGTGTGCGTGTGTGTGTGTATGTGTGTGCGTGTGTGTGGGGGGTGCATGTGTGTGGGGGGTGCATGTGGCTGTGTGTGTGTGTGTGTGTGTGTGTGTGTGTGTGTGTGTGTGTGTGTATGTGTGGCTGGGTGTGTGTATAATATAATTATGTGTATGCATGTGATTATATTATGTATGATGTATACGTGTGTGCCATGCAATGAAGGCCATGAATAGATATGGACTATATGTACGTATAATGTAATGCCAGTTTGTGAATTCTTGCATTAAATTTTATAGCACCATGTGAGTGGGTGTGATTATAGCTAATACTTTATAAAGTGTGAATACCACCTACTACTATCTATAGCAATTCAGGCTGCATGTGTTTACATTTAACCTGTGCATTGCATGTGTTCTCTATGCAACTGAACCTAATCCTCTTCTCTTCATTTGCAGCTGAAATTACTAAAGTTCAAAGACTCCCTCCCTCCCCCTCCTCCTGGTTGTCCAAGAGATGTCTACACCATCATGACGAAATGCTGGTATGTGTGTATACAAGAAAACCTCTATATTAAAGGACACCTCTGAAGTGCAGCCACCTCCTTAAACAGGACAGCATTGCATGGTCTGTACCATTTGAAGTCCCTCACATTGACATGTGTATGTTGAATCCTCCTAGGACACATCCATAAACAGGACAACTTACTGTGGTCGCAGTGGTGTCCTTATTGTAGAGGTTTCACTGTATCTGGTGTCCTTATTGTAGAGGTTTCACTGTATCTGGTGGCCTTATTGTAGAGGTTTCACTGTATCTGGTGTCCTTGTTGTAGAGGTTTCACTGTATCTGGTGTCCTTGTTGTAGAGGTTTCACTGTATCTAGCTTACTGCATGCACATGTATACCGATAATAGTTGAGGTCAAATTGCAAGTTTAGGTGTATGTGTGAAGGCCATAATGGCATGCACTTAGAGGCTGACACTCTCCATATTATATTAAGCCCTCGTACATCCTCTCCCTCAGGAACCCCTCCCACAATGAGAGACCAAGTGCTTCAGATATAAGTGGGGAATTCTGTAAATCAGAGAGGGTCCTACTATCCTGGAAGAAAGAAGATATTGTATCACCTTCTGCTCAAGTGTTGGGAGGTCCTCTATCGGACGGAGAGGGGCTCTACAAAGAACTACAATACATGTATTATGAGCCGTACTATTACTGAGTGTTCAATTTTGTTGTAAACAATATTTAAGTAATGTAGTATGTTTATACAGTATTACTGTGAAGTTACATAAACTGATTGTTTTTGACATTGAGCCAGCATTAATATTAATACTAGTGTACACTCCCTTGTAGAGTACATGTGGCATTAAGTGACATATAATTTTGTGGATGATCATCACTAACTCATGCGTGATTACATTTAATTACAGTATTATACATGTGTGCACAATATAAGCCAATTATTAAGGGCATCTATATATATATAGCTGTTGTATATATGCATGCATACTGCAATTAGAATATTATATGCTAGTCTCCTCATGTGTCCTTATCATTTCCCATTGCATGGCAGAGCTCTATCCAGCTGTGTGGGGACCAGAGCTCCCCTGAAAAAATCCAAGTGCATGTATATAGTGCAAATTACTGTATGTGAGAAGGCCCTATAATGAGTGTCAAAATCAACCTTGAATGGTCTAAAATGGCCTCAGATGCCAAAATATTTAACCTAAAACTCAAATTTCCCCTGCATGATGGAGCATATATCTCCTAGTTAACTATAATACATTTGCGATACTATGCACATAGTACATATCTGCACCTCCTTACATCACTGCGCTGCATACATTTTATAGACACCTAGGATACCACAGCATATCTGCACTCTACTGAATACTGTACTTTGTAATTACCCCCCTCCCCTCCCCCCTTTGATCATTATTGTGAAAGAGCTAGACCGTGCTATATATCAAAGCTACAGTCATGTCTCATGGTAGACTTACACTGTAATAGTGAAGCTTCCCCCCAAAAGGGAACAGATCCAATATCGAGGTGACACCCACCCAGAATGGACACATACATGTCTAATGACCATGCACCCAATATTCCAACATATATATAGTATGCATATGCCTTTTGTGCAACCATATAGGGAAGTTACTATATAGAGCGGGTGGTCAATACTTTTTTGACCATATACCAACCAGTTAACAGATCACAGCATTATTTGATGGTATAAAGTACCTGCTGTCATATACTAATATAGCATGGGAAGTCGACTGGTATCAGAAAACATAGCCTCTCATGCAGGTGCTTATATTTACCTTGGTGCTTCACGCCTCGGTAAGTATGTCAAGCACCACGGGTCTACATTTTCTGATACCAACCTCCTTCTCGTGCTATATTGTATATTACATATATGCATGTCTGCATGTATGTACCTAAAATGGCTCTGACTGGCTTCCTTTCCCTTAAATGCATTAGCTAACCCACCATGCTAACAAGCATGTCTCACCCAAAACCAACCCAAAATGAGAACGGATCCATGATTAGGACGACACCCACTCAAAATGGACATATAAATGTCAAATAACCACCCAACATGCTAGTTCCACCAAAAACAATTGCATTGCATCCATTCCCTGAATGCACCATAGCTAATGCAAAAGGGGAAGTACTAGTCAGGCAATTCATTGTAATGAAGTCAGACTGCATTATTTGGTCCAGGCATATCATGTGTGTGTGTGTGTGTGTGTGTGTGTGTGTGTGTGTTTGTGTGTGTGTGTGTGTGTGCGTGTGTGTGTGTGTGTGTGTGTGTGTGAGCAGTGTGTGTGTGTGTGTGTGTGTGTGTGTGTGTGTGTGTGTGTGTGTGTATTCCATTATTCTGTAGTCCCTAAATACTAGCCTTATACACAAACTATATATACCAGCTGCAGATCAAACACTTGCCAAATATGTTTTTCTTCAGTAAGATGAAGCAGAAATAAAACTCGCCATTTCTGCGGAGTATTCATTGTCGCTGTGAGTGTTAATGGGCCCTGCTGATGAATATCATTATGCTGCCAAGAATACAGTAACTATGAATCTAATTATTGTTCTCGAATCGGGGTATTATCTTTTTGCAGCGTATCATGGAAACAGCCGTGTGTTGTTGGTTCGCCTTGATTCTTATCTCTCTCTTCGATGAGGCAGAGACACAGGGTAAGCTTGTTTTAACATATTAGTGGCCTGATTTTTCTTTTTTCCTGTGCTGTTCTACGCACCAATATTATGCCAAATTTTGGAATTATTCTACTTTCGTAGTCTAGTCTCGTATGTACCATTAGATACTGATAACATAAAACTCCCCCCCCCCCCCCCCCCAGCGTGAGATTAGGCCTCCCTTCAGAAAATGGCAGTAGATGTGTTTCCACAAATAGGCAATTCTTTTGCCTCACATGAGAACGCATGGCTTCAACTCTTAGACTAGCTCCTTTGCATGTTGGAGCAGTTAATTCATAAAACTCCCCCCCCCCCCCCCCCCCCCCCCCCCAGCGTGAGATTAGGCCTCCCTTCAGAAAATGGCAGTAGATGTGTTTCCACAAATAGGCAATTCTTTTGCCTCACATGAGAACGCATGGCTTCAACTCTTAGACTAGCTCCTTTGCATGTTGGAGCAGTTAATTAATGAGATGTTACCTCATGCGTTGCTGGCTGGTGATATTTACACACTTTTCTACACCCTTAAGACAAATTTCTGCTTAACACATACAAACTAGTTTCCAAGCCTTGTTTGGTTTGTTGTGCATGTCCTGAGAACATAAAGAAGCTAGACTTTCTCATAAGGACTGACTGTATACATTATTATGGAGTACAGTTACCTGAAACCATGTGGAGAACTTCCACTGAAACAAAAAATTCCTGGCAGTTAAAAAGGCCAATGTAAACAATCTACAGTCTATTTCTAAAGTGTACTTTCTACCTACTGAACTTATCAAATGCTTTAATCGATCAATTTTATGAATTAAATTGTCTCAAAACTAGCTCATGCAGTGTATGCCTCTCCTATGACTTGAATCTAATAACTTATTTAATAAAGGCTTATATGGAATTACCTGCAAATAGATTGACATCTGTGTGGTTGTAACTGTCATCTTATAGGGGAGCTTAATGATCAATTTACAAGCGGGTGTCCAGAATTTTAAAATTTTACACTCCCTGGGGGGGCTCAAAAATTTGAAAATCCTAGACCTGGGGAGCCTGAAATGAGGGGAGCCCCAAAAATTTTATGACACTGGGAAACCATTAATTAAGTTAATAATTATATAGCATTTAACTTTCACATCAATTTAATTGATGCATATACTGAACGATGTTTGTGTCACTACTGTCATTTATCTAAAATCTGCATGCGTAGGCCAAAGAATGATCAAAAAAGTCATTCGGTTAAGCAGAAACAAAGCCTTTTCCATTAATACCATGCTTTGATGCTTTATAGGGAGTCAAATTGCTATACCTATCAATTTTCAAGTGTATACTATATAAACAGATTATTTTTTATTGTGTCCGATTATTCTTTAAGGGTACCCAACTGATAGGTGCCAACTTTCCAAAATTAATTTCAGGTACACCCTATGCGTAGTGTACTTTCAGTATTGTCAACAACTGTCGACTGCATTCCATGCATGTAGGGCAGGCAGTTGTGTATATATGTAGTACAGCATCATAAGCACAAAATACAGATAATATTGAATGTGTAACGTATCAATGGAACAGATCGATAGTCTGGAACTTCTAACCTAACCAAAAAGACCGTCCTTTAACAAGATCAGCGCAAACTCACTCACTGTATGATGAGTGTTGCTAACATGTTGGGAACTTCTTTGACGTTTGGATACATTGTCAACATGAAATAGCAATGCTATAGTCTAAGGGCCATACAACTTGCAACTGCATTAATTGTATTGACACTGCCTGTGGAAACACTGACAACCCTACACAATTGATTGAATAGCATGTATGGCTTCACTCATTGAGGTTACAAGTTGTGTAATACCAACATGGCGACTCTGGATTGTTTGCACTGGTTACTTTTAAAGTCAGTCTCCGTTTTCCTACATAATGTGAACGAATTTGCTTAAAACCTTTCTATCTAAATTACTGGTGATATTTAAAGTAAGAAATAGGTTATTTTTGGAAATTTGTCATTTAATGGTTACAAACGTTAGAATCCAGGACAAAGTAGCCCGGCTTCATCCGGGACCCAGGCGTATACAGGACTTTTTCCGTGACTCTCCCGGACAATCCATCCGGGACAGTTGGCACCTATGGTACTACCCAAAACACAACCAATTTCAAATCAAAAACAAACTGAGACCAACTATAATTATAGTTGACCTTGCCACAAGAGTCAACTATTAGTAATTTGTTACCTCTATATATGGAGGAGTCAATGGCTATATAGATCACTCTGGGTCATTGACTTATTATTGTTACAACAAAGAGGCCATATAGTAGCTGAAATGAGGCAATCCTCACACCCTCGTGTTTTGGCATTCCTGAGATACATCCCATTTCTGGTTCAAAATCTAAGTAGCTCCAATGAAATGCTCAAGATTTGGCACAAAAACAAGCTATATGTTTACAAATTCTCCAGAATTGTAACATTTATGAAAACAGTGAAAAAGCCAGACCCAGTGGAGACCAGATAGAAAATAATTGGACACTAGTAACCTGTTTATATAAGACATGAACTTGAAGCTCACACGTGTATTGATGATCCTGCATAATATTTGGCAACCTCCTCGGGGAAATCAATGTTGCATTGCTATGGGTACAAAAATAGCATTAACAACTAACAGGTTATTTCTTAAACTGTCCAATTACTATTCATGTAATTTGTTCTAAACCTAAAATGAAGACTTTCGTGAAGGCTAGACATTTTCGATCAAAGAGGTGACGATGACGTTCTCATGATGACTAATGGAATCGATTTAAAACGATAACTTTTCAGTGTGCTAAATCGTTTCAATGCTCCCCCCCCCCCCCCTTGAATTCTTTAAGGCTTCAAGGATGCCATAAGAATTGTATTCTAGTGGTGACATAGAGCACAGATTTAACTAGTTTACATGTCATTAATTGACATTGTTTTGATCCACATATTCGAATGATCATGCATCATCTATAGTTTCATGTTTTAGTCGTGCCTTTTGTGTTACTGTTTACGGTAATGCCTCAATATATGTGATAGAAGTCAAAATCATATTTAATCTTGCAAATTTGATGGTTGATATCAGGTTGTGAAGCGGAATTATGAAACAGAATCAAGCAATTCTGAAACAGAATTTTGTATTTTTCAAACCCAA
This sequence comes from Halisarca cf. caerulea, assembly GCA_963170055.1. NCBI lineage: Eukaryota > Metazoa > Porifera > Demospongiae > Chondrillida > Halisarcidae > Halisarca > Halisarca cf. caerulea. Next base: position 969,986 of record CAUJGJ010000483.1, on the reverse strand, counting down.
ACCCGAAGTGGAACCATGCATTTATTGAAATGAAAAATCATCCCCTCTAATTCAATGTCAATTGCCAAGCTGTAACTTGGTAGAATCTGATGTTAAATATATTGAGCAAAATTCCCCCATGCACCCATCACCTTAAAAATCCTGAACTTAAAGATGATGATATCCTAATAGCTATTTGCTTGTCCTAAAGCTGGAATTAAGTTTTAACTGTCAGGATTTTTTAAAATAATAATTATTACTGTGGTATATATAGACTTCATTGATTCAGAAACTGTTGCTTCTATAGCAGGTACCTGTGAGACCCCCACCTTCCCATGGCCAGGAGGTGCTAACGATGGTTTATTCGCTTGTAACAATCAAGTCATTGTCCCAACAACAAACTTCTCTGGATGTGGTGTAATAACAGATTGGACTGTAGTGACAACTGGTGGAGGTGCAAGTGGTTTCATGCAGAGACAGAATCCTAAAACTCCAGCTAGTTCACCCTGACAGCGTATCTACTGTGTTCACTAAAGTGACCAGTTCTGTTGTGACTACCAATGTAAATCAACAGATAGCTTTCCACACCTTCAGTGGAATCGACTTCACTTTCTCCCCTGGAGATGCCCTGGGGTTCTACTGTCCTAGCACAGGAAATTATCTTCAAATGTACTTTACCACCACCTTCCGCCCTCATTCTATCCTACAATCTTTAAGTCCTCCATCCACTAATCCACTCACCTTAGCAGTTATGGCTCAATCATTGGTTCCACTGATGTCCGTTTCTGTTGAGTTGTCTTGTGGATTTCCTTCAATAGATTACATACGTACGTACATAATTGTGGAGTGTATCTGTATGTAGTGAGCTGTATGGAGTGCCCAACAAGTGCAGTGTCTTCATCATTAGAACAGATGTCTACAGTGTTCAATCCCTCCAGCAGTATTGTCATGTCCAGTGGTGGACCACCAGGTGTGTGTGTGTGTGTGTGTGTGTGTGTGTGTGTGTGTGTGTGTGTTTGTGTGTGTATGTGTGTTGAATTTTGGCATTTTGTCCGACTCAAAAATTTTGGCACAGACATTTCGCTGAGCACTACCTAATGTTCAGTTAACACACACACAGTGATGTTACCAAATCATTTGGACTGAGAATGACTACTTATGCTTTCATTACTTGTTGATACGTAGACGTACTGTGGCACATGTGTATTTTTTCAAATTATGTCCGAGCAAATCTGAAATTGTCTGATCCAAAAGAATGATGCTATATAGGACATTTGTCCATCCAACACTTGCACCTTATTTCTATATAGCATGCACTGAATGTGTGTGTGTATGTGTGTGTGTGTGTGTGTGTGTGTGTGTGTGTGTGTGTGTGTGTGTGTATGCATGTGTGTGTGTGTGTGTGTATGCATGTGTGTGTCCATGTGTACGTGCATGCGTACGTGCATACATGTGTGTGTGTGTGATTGTGTGTGTATGTGTCTGCATGTGCTTGTGTGTGTGTTGTGTGTGTGTGTGTGTGTGTGTGTGTGTGTGTGTGTGTGTGTGTGTGTGTGTGTGTGTGTGTGCATGTGTACATAGGTTAGGTTAGGCAAGCTTATTTAATCAGGGAAGGCTTTTAGCCTATAGCTACTATCCTAGGCACCCTGCAATGTGTGTGTGTGTGTGTGTGTGTGTGTGTGTGTGAGAGAGAGAGAGAGAGAGAGAGAGAGAGTGAGTGTGCCTATGCATGTGAATATGTGTGAATTGGCATACCTCTGTGTTGTAGGGATGGATGATATTGGTGCTAATCAGTCACAACTATTGCCCAGCAAAATAATGATGAAATATGCAACAGGATCTGAAAATGATATACAATACTGTTCTAGTGCAATAAATCTTGAGGCCTTAATTGAATATCATTATACTCATGGTATTTCAATTGCCATGAATCAGTATTATATATATATCATAATCACCGAAACAAGTAATTCTGGTAAAAAAAAAACTGTGGGGCTGCCACCCCTCGTCCCGAATTACTTCCGAATATAACAGTTTATCTCTGCAACAATGGTATCAGTTTTATCCTTCAGCTTTGTATTTTTCACCTTCGTTGCAATTTTGAAGAAAATCCTGAAGGAAAAAACCGTGGCTGAAACTTCGCCAAAATGTGGTGAATTTTCTTCAAAATTGCAACGAAAGCAAAAAATACAAAGATAAAGGATAAAACTTCTTCATAAACCTGACATATACCATTGTTGCAGAGATAAATCGTTGCTTGTTAAAGTCTTCTTTTCTTTCAGTAGCCATTTTTATTCGCCTACTTGCTGTTGCAGAATAAAGCATTACACTTCTGGAAATCGTAATAAAAATAATATAGCAGGCAGCCCCTAAAATACTGCGGGTTTTCATGTATAAAATGGCCCAACCCTGATGTGTGTGCACAGTGTGGTATATGAAGATATTTACAATTACTGTATAATACATACATATATATATATAGATAGATAGATAGATAGATAGATAGATAGGAAAATCGGGTGCTACAGCACAGAATGTGCTAGTACCAGAAAATATGTACATAATATTGTAAAGTTTGTTTTGTGTACAAAGCATGCACGCATACTGTGGTACGTACGTGCCTGTGATCAGACCTTTGTACTCCATAGCAGTAAGATTAAGAGGTCCTGGACCACCAGTATTTGCTTTAATGATGTATTCTAAGCATATTGTAGGACTATCCTCTGTTCCTGAGGCTTCATCCAGCAATGAACCCTCTGCTACCTCCTCTCATGCAGTCTCCAATTAACACTGTCTCCCCACCACCCACCACAGGTGAGGTTCCCTTAGACCACATCACCACATCATCCTCTGGACCATTCTCAAGTAGTACTGAAGTTGTTGTCCCTGTGGACAACCCAACCCCACCAGGCTCACTTGGGGCTGCAATTGGGGGAGCTGTGGGTGCTGTAGTTGTAGTGGTCCTTGTCCTCGGCCTCCTCTCTGTTGTGGTGGCAGTTTGTGATGTCAACAAGAGGAGGAAGTACAGGCTTGGCAATACACATGTCCGTGATCCTCCAACTATTGGTGAGTATGCACATACAGTATGTTGTGAAAGATCAGCAGCGAGTTATATTACTTCCTGCGTTATTTTTATTCCTTTCTTGTTTGCTTGATCGAGACCCCATGGAGTGGCTGTTTTAATTATCACTTGCTTTATACGTACCTCTTAATAATGCAATTTCTTGTATGTACTTGTGCAAAGCAGCAAATGCATGCACCTCTGTCCATAGCTACTCTAACCTATGGCGTAGAGTTTGGTACACTCTTGCATGGCTTTTGTGATAGTTATTGTGAGCCATGCATTACAGAAGCTATCTGACAACCGGAAATGATCCCACTCCCTTCATGTATGAGTCATTATGATTCTCTACAATAATCTAGTATAACAAAAGGTCATCCATGTAATCCACTTATACCCCCAGCACGTATATAGGTGTATATACACCCAGCATGTAGGTGTATATACACCCAGCATGTAGGTGTATATACACCCATCATGTACATAACACGGATTCATTGCATGATACGTATATTCGTAGGGTATGTATGTGTATATATGTGTGAGCACTCATTGCAACAGGACTCATTTGGCTTGCATGTTATTTCTCTGTCTGCCAAACCACAGAACTTGATTTGTCTTTGTAAAAGGTTTGTTTCTTTTTCTGTTACAATATAATCAACTCTGGTGCGTTCTTTGCATGCCTCACTTATTATTATGCTTACTTTTGTATGGTTGCTATATGTAATAATACATATCATTTCCTAAAATATATATTGTTTACTCAGGAGTCAGTGAAAATGAAATGTACACATCTCTGGAGCAGCCAACACCAGCACAGGACAAAGTCT
>CAUJGJ010000483.1:961116-963616 GCA_963170055.1 Halisarca cf. caerulea | reverse complement strand
ATGTGTAAATGTTCACTGTGTATAAGGCCATGGATCAATGTGAACTTCTATGTACTTACATATAATATAACGTGATGCCAGTTTGTGAATTCTTGTATTAAATTAAACTTTATAGCAACATGTAAGTGGATGTGATCATGGCTAATTGCCATTAATTCTATGTTATACTTTATAAAAGTGTGAATGTGTGTGGATTTGTGCATTCACAGCTTCAGTACATGCAGGAGGTGTGAGAACTCTTGAGGGATCTCCGTCAATACACCTACTAATAGCAATTCATGCTGCATGTGTTTACATTAATTTTAACTCGTACATTGCATGTGTTCTCTGTGCAACTGAACCTAATCCTCTTCTTTTCATTTGCAGCTGAAATCACTGAAGTTTAAAGACTCCCTCCCTCCCTCCCCCTCCTCCTGGTTGCCCAAGAGATGTCTACACCATCATGACAAAATGCTGGTATGTGTGTGCATAGCTCACTGCATGAACATGCTTATACCGATGACAGTTGAAGTCAAGTTACAAGATTAGGTGTATGTGTGAAGGCCACAATGGCATGCACTTAGAGGCTGACACTCTCCATACAAGTATGTTAATCCCTTGTACATCCTCTCCCCCAGGAACCCCTCCCACAAGGACAGACCAAGTGCTTCAGAAATAAGTGGGGAATTTTGTAAATCAGACAGGATCCTACTATCCTGGAAGAAAGAAGACATTGTGTCACCTTCTGCTCAAGATTTGGGAGGTCCTCTATCGGACGGAGAGGGCCTCTACAAAGACCTACAATACATGTATTGTAATCCGTACTATTACTGAGTGTGCACTTTTGTTGTAAACAGTTTAAGTAATGTAGTACCTTGTTATTATCCTGTGAATATCATGAACTGATTGTTTTCGATGATATTATACCAGCAGTATATGGTGCCCTGACCACAACACTCCCTTGTAGTTTAAGTACATGTATGGTATAAAGTGCTCATGCATAAACTGGCTATATATAATAATTCTGAACTGGATATATTATAAGTCATGCAAAGGGCCTCATGGAATATGCATGCACATTATATGCAATGAGAATGGTCGACTGTCTTCCAGCACATCCTTATAACTTCCCATTGCATGGCATGGCTCTATATCCGTGCAGCTGTTGAGGGGAGTGTCCACTCCCAAAAAAAACTCCAAGCGCAGTACTACTTGACTAACTTGTATAACTACTTGAAAGTCAAAATCAACCTTGAATGGTTTAAATTGGCCTCATGCAGATGCCACGCTATAACCTAAGAACTCAACTTGGGGAGCACACCCCCTTGTTACTCTTGCGATAAAACATATCTGCACCTCCTTACATCACTGTGCTGCATACTATTTGTAGTCATCTAGGATACCACAGATGTGCATATTTGCCCCCTGCTGTACTCTGTAATTACCCCCCCCCCTCCCCCCTCCCCCTGTTCATTATCGTAACAGAGACCGTGCTATACGTGTGTATACATCAAAGGCATTGACAAAGCTACAGTCATGTCCACGTGGCAGACATGCACTGAAATACTGAAACTCCCCCCTCCCCCCCCCCCCCCCCCCCCCCAAAAAAATAACCTAGAAAGAACTCTGCACTAGGAACCCCTCCCACAATGAGAGACCAAGTGCTTCAGATATAGGTGGGGATTTCTGTAAGTCAGAGAGGATCCTATTATCCTGGAAGAAAGAAGACATTGTATCACCTTTTGCTCAAGTGTTGGGAGGTCACAACATGAGGTCTACAAAGATAGTTCCTTAAATTTCTATATAATTTCAATGTACAGTATATCGAACATATCAAAATGTAGCTATATTTAATCATAGAGTATCTACGATTAAATTTTATAATCCGCCGTGTGTCCTATATATAGAGGGTTATGAATATCATTAGTCCAGTACGCTCCGTCGAAGATGCTCCTCACTGTTCTACTGTTGACGGCAATTGATGTCTTCACCAATTCTAAGACGTGCGCTCAGTTGCAAGGTAACTAGCTAAGTACGAATATATATCTATTAAGTCTAGTGTCCCCCCCCCCCAACTCCATGCCTCAGGCTCTGTGTCTGGTGTCTGAAAATAGCTGAAGAATATCCGTTGATCGAGTGCATGCTGTAGTGGTGTTCGTAACGTAGACTACGTTTATTCCTTCTATGGTAAACGGTGTCAGGTTCATGGCCACTAGTTCTTGCAGTAATTCAAGGAGACCGTTGGTGTAAATAGGACTTAGGTCTTTTAATGCGAATACATAGCCTTCTGGAGTAACTCACTCAGTTTAACGGCAGGTGTGTGTGTGTGTGGGGGGGGGGGGGGGGATTTACAGTCTCGTACCCTGAGACCGCCACTCAGCTCAAATGGCGGATGTGTGTGCGTGCGTGCGTGTGTGTGTGCGTGCCGCGTGCGTGTGTGTGCGTGCGTGCGTGCGTGCGTGTGTGTGTCTGTGTGTGTGTGTCTGTTCGTGTATGTGTGTGTGTGCGTGCCGCGTGCGTG
>CAUJGJ010000483.1:936116-956116 GCA_963170055.1 Halisarca cf. caerulea | reverse complement strand
ACAAACCATTTGAAGATAAGACAGTACAGGAAGTGAGTGTATTGCTCTTATACACATAGTGGGTGGGTACCTGAGATGAGTGCAAACTCTCTCACCCAACACTCAATGCATGAGGCTTGACAACATGTTAGATTAGGAGGTTGTCAGATTATAGTCTCGTTCCCGGCCCCACTTCCGGCCACCATTTTATTCTCGCCTTTTATGTTATGACAGCCTCCACCTCAAAAGATGCATGTTCAGGTCATAATAATACACTACAGGATGCACTGCATAGTTATAATCATTTCTGATAATTACATAGTAACTAGTACTGTTGTAACAGTCTTAATCCTTCCTTACAATGTCATATATATATATATTTATATATATATATATATATATATATAGGCGGTTAACCTTATAACAGGCAAATACTGTCTCCCTCCTCCTCCTGGTTGTCCAAGAGCTGTGTACAAAGCAATGGTGAAATGTTGGTAAGTACCGGTATTATTATATAAATGAATAATATATAATACTTGAAAAAGGTGTGTACATATGTATGTGCATATAATACAGGTCACAAATATCAATACAAGTATAATATACAAACAGCACATGTAATTACACTCAATGTCCCCAACTGTGTGTGTGTGTGTGTGTGTGTGTGTGTGTGTGTGTGTGTGTGTGTGTGTGTGTGTGTGTGTGTTTGCGTGTGTGTGTGTGTGTGTGTGTGTGTGTGTGTGTGTGTGTGTGTGTGTGTGTGTGTGTGTTTGCGTGTGTGTGTGTGTGTGTGTGTGTGTGTGTGTGTGTGTGTATGTGTGTGCTAGTTTGTCTAAGTGCATGATGTGTGAGTTGGCCACCCTCTCCCCTAGGAACCCCTCCCACACTGAAAGACCAAGTGCTTCAGATATAGGTGGGGAATTCTGTAAATCAGAGAGGATCCTACTATCCTGGAAGAAAGAAGATATTGCATCACCTTCTTCTCAAGTGTTGGGAGGTCCTCTATCGGACAGAGAGGGGCTCTACAAAGAACTGCAAATCATCTACCAATAAGATGGATTCGGGGCTTTAAATATAAACTGTGGTGCATAAAAGGACTTGAAAGACAAACGCACAATTTATTTGTTTCTTTCCTTAATATTATATGTATTATTGTATTCATGATATTTGTTTATATCCTCAAGAGGGCAGAGAGAGAGAAACCATTGCATTAATTGCAAGATAATAGTACAACTTAAGGACAATATTATTATAATAACAATATATACAGCCTGCATGGGTACAGTAATATGAATGGTAGTCTTTTTGTTTACATTTCTCCGGCTTACAGAGAATTCACGCCTACGTGCGCCAAACGACGAACATCTCTCGAGGGTGGTCTAGGTTACATAGTATAGAGTGTCTATGGTACGGCTTTGTCTACTGCTCCCCCTCATCTTTAGTGCTAATACTCAAGGTTAGCCGCACAGGAATGTATGCGTTCCAGCTTGTTCCTTCTCTGCTTGATGGACGGTTATCCTTCTTCCAGGTGCGGACGGGTGCCAGCCACCCGCCTTCCCACCAGAGGGAAGCATCGATGGTGGCGCCTTTCTTTCGAACAATCAATACATAATTCCAACAATGAACTTCTCTGGATGTGGAGTAGTAAGGAATTGGACTGTAGTGGCAACTGGGGGAGGTGGAAATGATAACCAAGACAGAATCATAGAACTCCAGCTCTTCCGTCCTGACAGTGCTCAATCTACCGTGTTCACTAAAGTGACGAGTTCTGCTGTCACTACCAGAGTAGATTACCAGATAGCTACCCACACCTTCACTAGAATCGACTTCACATTCTCTCCCGGAGATGTACTGGGGTTCTACTATCCTAGCAATGTGGCTTTTCTTGAAGTTCATCATACCAACTCGTTTAGCACACACTTTATCCTATCTTCGGCTAGCTCTCCAGCAACAAGTACAGTCACTATAAACTCTACAACAGCTGGAGTTCCACTGATGTCTGTATCTGGTGAGTCGTCTTACCTCATGATCATTTCACCATTACATGTTCACCACAGTATGTGACTACTGTGCTTACCACTTGTATACAGTGAGTTGTATGGGGTGTCCGACTAGTGTAGCGACTACATCCACTGCCATATCCTCATCAACTCAACTGTCCAGTCCTAAACTGTTGACATCCAGTTTGATGGAGTCGTTGGCAAGAAGTATGGGGACAACTAATAGCACTGCTTTGAATACTGTAATTGTGTCTTCCGATGCTGCAACTGTGCCTTCCAACACTGCAAGTGTGTCTTCCGATGCTGCAACTGTGCCTTCCAACACTGCAAGTGTGTCTTCCAACACTGCAACTGTGTCTTCCAGCATTGCTGTTACAACTGTATCCTCCAGTACTGTTGCAGCATCCTCAGGTGTGACTCAAGGTGCATGTCCAGGTGCAGCTCTATCTTTCTGTCATTACAGCAGTTTTGTCTCTCTACAGTACTTACAACCCTTGCTGTACCTAGTTCTGGTGTACCCGTTGCAGCTGTGGCTGGTGGAGCAGTCGGTGGTGTCCTGATAGTTCTTTTAATAGCACTGATCTTGTTGATAGTCATCATTTCTTCTATTGTCTGCTTTAGAAGGAAGAGATCTAAGTATGCTTTGAAGGGTCTGTACGAATATTCCTCACCTGATACAGTTAACTTTGTTGGTGAGTGGTATATATACCAGTACTTACATGGGAAACTTGAATGTGTGCTCAAGATACTCACTCATATCTTTTCCTTTCACTCTGTGTGTGTGTGAGGGGGGTGGGTGGGTGGGTATGCGTGTGTGTGTGTGTGCATATGTGGGTGGGGGTGGGTGGGTGGGTGTGCATGCATGTGTGGGTGTGGGTGTGCATGCACATGTGCATGTGTGTGTGTGTGTGTGTGTGTGGGTGGGTGGGTGTGCATGCACGTGTGCATGTGTGTGTGTTGTTTGTGTGTTTGCATGTGTATGTACATATGTGTATACTTATATGTGTTTACATTATCTGAATCTCAATGTAGATTCATCTGGCACACTTGATTCTGTGGCAAGCATCACACACAACAGTACACTTCAAATGGACATGTCAGCCCCAAATTATTGTGAAATTACTGATGAAGTTGACCACAAGCCGTGTACTGTGGCCAGTGAAACATATCAGAACACTGCAGCCTTCAAACAGGATGGTGATGAGTGCAAGAAGAGGAGTGAAGTGGGTGTCATGGATGGACATGAATACTCTGTGCTGGATGAGGTGGAGGAAAAAAAGCTACCTCTACCACTGGTGTGTGTGTGTGTGTGTGCGTGTGTGTGTGTGCGTTTGTGTGTGTGTGTGTGTGTGTGTGTGTGTGTGTGTGTGTGTGTGTGTGTGTGTGTGCGTGTGTGTGTTTGTATGTGTGTGTGTGTGTGTGTGTGTGTGTGTGTGTGTGTGTGTGTGTGTGTGTGTGTGTGTATGTACGTAACTCCATTGTTATACCAGACCCTGTTCATGTTTGCAAACTTTGAAATTGACGTTTTTCCATTTTCAATTGTAGCCTGCAAGGGAAGTTACCTCTACATCGGAAAACCTTTACGACACTGTCCCAACAAAGGTACACCTTATACTGTACATGTACAATTGGCAACCAAATTATGACATTTGTGTGGGACAATCACCTTGTTGTAGGAGGAGAGGCTAAGACGTCAGCAGAGACCGGCAACCAAATATAGTGAAAACATGTATGAGTCTGCCAGCGTCCGTGTCGAAACCAGCACCTCATGGAAGGTTGTTTTCTGTCTCCGAAATGTTCACTCGTGTCCATGTATCAGTTTCTACACTGTTTGTACATACTCAACTGCATTTGTCTTTCAGTGTGAGTGCTGTATACCTGTGCTGTTTTCTATTATTGTGTCTGTATTGTACGCATTTTCAATGTGGTTTTAGTTGTCTTTAACTTTGTTGCATGTAGTCATCTGCTGAGCAAGACATACCGGAAGCAATCTATGAGATGTCATTCTGTAAGGAGGAGCTCTACTGTGAACCGAGTACAGATGAAGAGGGTATTTATGCTCAAATGGCAAAGTGGGGATTTCGGGAGCTCCCTCGCTCTAGAATTGTACTCTCAAAGAAGTTGGGAGAGGGTGAATTTGGAGAGGTCTACAAAGCGGAAATGAAGACAGTCAAAGGTGCAAGTCTTGAGGTAGCAGTGAAGTTGGTGAAGAAAGGATCTCCTCCAGAAGAGAGAACTAAACTCCTTCAAGAAGCAGCTACTCTAGGACAGTTCAAACACAGACATGTTGTGAGACTGATTGGAGTCGTCACTACAGGGGACCCGGTGAGCTGTTTTGGCATATACTGTACATGAACTTGTGCTCTGCACACCAACATAGCTAACATACGTAGTCAACCAGCCCAAACATTTATACAATAACGCGGAGCTTCTATCATCTACTGTAATGGTCTGTGGGCCTTTGTATCACATGATGGAGATTTGTGTGTGTGTGTGGGGGGGGGGGGTATTATGTAAACGGTCAACCCCTAGTACATATCTGTTTACCACTGATCCCATTAGTGTACTTTGTCTTTGCGCTGGTATGATGTACACACATACCAATATCAGGCCAGGAGGAAGTGGTGGGGCATCTCATCCCGACTTATGGTTAAGATATCCTCCCACTGATGATAACAGTCCATGAAGTTCTAACTGACTATGTATGTTTGAGGTATACGTAGTAAGAAATGCGGTAAAGTCATTGCCCCACCTGCCCCAGTCGTTCCTCCGACCCTGATTACGTACGGTTAACTTGTATAGCTTTATTTGTACAGTTATCAATGTACGTACACGTGTGTGCTCTTCAGAAAATGATGCTAGTAGAACTCCTGCCAGGTGGAGATCTCAAGGCACATCTTGAAAAGCTCAGTGAAGAGTAAGTGTAGATACATGGTTTCCAGCTACAAACATGTTTCTGTTGAACCAGTTTCCTCCCCCTCCCCACTGCCCCTTATCCTCCCCTCCCCCCTCTCCCCCTCCCCCTCCCCTCCCTCCTCCTCCTCTCCATCCTCCTCCTCCAGTCCATCTGAGCTGTCCAGTCCTGACCTCCCCAGTTTACTACTCCAGTTTTGTAAACAAGTGGTGGACGGTCTAGCTTGTCTTGCTCATAAGTCCTTTGTTCACAGAGATATTGCAGCAAGGAACATCTTGTTGGACAAGGAACTCAACTGTAAGGTGAGGCACATGTAACAATATTGGGTTGAGTGTATGATGAGGGCAAGGTGTCTCACGTATAATGTATAATGCTAAATTTTCAAGGAGCTCTTTTTCACGGTTGGCTACTTTTGAAAGGTTTGCGGAAATATCTTTCACGGATCTGTCCTTCAGCTCCTACCAACCAAACAGTGCACCAACTTTTTGTGGTGCACAAGTTTCACGCTCCAGCACTCATCCTTGAAAAATGTGAAAGTCAAGCTCCTCGAAAATTTAGTGCTATGCAGTTATGTCATGGATGGCATGTGTTGATGATTTTACACACTTCCACTTGTCAATACCTACTCTCAATTCTTAATGTGTTCCATTTCCACTCCAGATTTCAGATTTTGGAATGACTCGTGATTTGGTAGAGGACACTTATTACACTATTAAGAAAGGTACTAAGATCCCGGCAAGATGGACGGCTCCTGAGGCTCTGATGTACAAGAAGTACAGTACAAGTAGTGATGTATGGAGCTATGGTATGTTGATGTACGAGATATGGTCAGTTGGACACAAACCATTTGAAGATAAGACAATACAAGAGGTGTGTCTGTTTGATGGGGTCAATTACTGTATTTTCACCCTGCTGTACCAGTACTCCTTACGACTGTCCTGTACGTAGGTGGTAAAATGTATGAGAAGTCACTATTGTCTCCCTCCTCCACCTGGTTGTCCTAGAGCTGTGTATGAAGTAATGGTGAAGTGCTGGTAGGTGTGTGTGTATGTGTGTGTGTGTGTGCGTGTGTGTGTGCGTGTGTGTGTGTGTGTGTGTGTGTGTGCACGTGTGTGTGTGTGTGTGTGCATGTGTGTGTGGTGGGGGTGGGTGGGTGGATGGGTGTGCTTGTGTGTGAGTTTGTGTGGGTGTGGGTGTGGGTGTTTGTGTTTGTGGGTGTGGGTGGGTGTACGTGTGTGTGCACGTGGGTGGGTGGGTGGGTGGTTGTGCATGTGTGAGTTTGTGTGGGTGGGTGTGTTTGTGTGGGTGTGGGTGTGTGTATGTGTGTGTGTGTGTGTGTGTGTGTGTGTGTGCACGCGTGTGTATGTGTGTGTGTGTATGGGTGTGCATGTGTGTGTGTGAGTACATGTACATGTGCCTGTGCACTAGTGTTGCCACGATACTACTAAATGTGTATCATGATATTATCTATACAATGTCATGTATCACGATACATCACAATATCAGCATATAGTGAAATATGTAGAGTCAGAGTTATCAGAAAGAAACATTGGCTGATCACTTGTTCAAGTGCCAATCACATTTCTCAATACTCCAAGAGACCTCCCAATGCATGGCATCTCCTCTTCTGGTCTTCAAATACAAACTGCCAGTGGTTTAGGCTCAGCATTCTGTGTGCCTTGTTGCTGTGCCCAAGCAACTCATTGAATCAATAATTGATTGATTGATTGACTGTGGGTGTGAGGTGTAGGAAAGTTCTATGGATTATGAATCCACAACAGTGTTCTTGTTAACAAAAAGGTCAAAAGCACCATATACGTTATATACTACGTAGTATCATAGACACTATATACTACGTAGTATCATAGACACTATATACTACGTAGTATCATAGACACTATATACTACGTAGTATCATAGACACTATATACTACGTAGTATCATAGACACTATATACTGCGTAGTATATAGTGTCAATGAAAGCACCAACCAGCATTGCAGCCTCCTTAGGACTAGCTGCCTACTAGAGATAGGTACCTGTTTCATGACATGAAGTATGCTCAATGTACCATATAATATCGTCTGTAGAAATATTACGATATATTGTCTATCGCGAGTATGATGGCAGCACTACTGTGCACATGTGACTTATATATCCTCTCCCTCAGGAACCCCTCCCACAATGAGAGACCAAGTGCTGCAGATATACGTGGGGAATTCTGTAAGTCAGAGAGGATCCTACTATCCTGGAAGAAAGAAGACATTGTATCACCTTCTGCTCAAGTGTTGGGAGGTCCTCTATCAGACGGAGAGGGGCTCTACAAAGACCTGCAAGTTTTGTACCAAACAAGTTAATAAGTGTTCATGTTAGCAACTGGTTGGCTCACGGGCAGATATGTGTGTGTGTGTGTGTGTGTGTGTGTGTGTGTGTGTGTGTGTGTGTGTGTGTGTGTATTAATAACACTAATCTTGCTGTCATATTTTGGATTTCTGCATGGGCGTTACAATAATTTCTTATTGTGTATTGCGCTCAGCATGCTGATATAAACAGCTATATGTTTTATATTCACCTCATGTATTGAGGGAAGGCTTGAACGGTTAGGTGACATCATCACCTCATGTATTGAGGAAAGACTTAACTGGTTAGGTGACATCATCACCTCATATATTGTACATTAACGGCTGTCTTTTGTATTGCTGTCTGTATGGCAGAATTGGTGGTCTAATGATTGTTTATAATGGTTTCATGTCATGCTGTAGTCACTGTGGTATAATGGTTTCATGTCATGCTGTAGTCACTGTGGTATAATGGTTTCATGTCATGCTGTAGTCACTGTGGTATAATGGTTTCATGTCATGCTGTAGTCACTGTGGTATAAAGGCATGCAGTGGACTCTACTTGAGGTAAACTTGCTCAACAGATTTTCTGTATAAGTTGAGTAAATAAACCCTCAGCTTATTCATCACTTCACTAGACCCCCCTCGCCCCCATGCAGATGTTCCACATACCATGTTTTCAGACCAGACCTCTTTGTACTGAAGGATCAAAGTAGTGTGGGTCCTACTGCGTGAGGCTGCCTATCCATTGCGTAATATGAAACTGGCAAATTATCTAGCTAGCCAGAGGATTGACTTGTCAAGAATAGCCTGATAGACCAATCCCAAAGAGCGTCATAGGCACAGATGTATAGGTCACCAGGAACTTCTTTAAACAAGGTCCTGAATTACAGAAAGCTCCAAATAACAGATTGCTGTCATGGCTCCCAATATATTGTTGTGCAAAGATAATGATCACACTGACAGGGATTTCACTAATTCACTTTTCATCAAATTAATAATACCTCACCTTAACAGAAGATCACGAATTCATTGCTATCTAGTATAAATTCTACATTTCTGAAAATGACTATATATCTATGCGTCAATAAAGGTACGTTAATGCAACCACCTGATTATGTGATACCTAATAATTATTATTCGGGTCTATTGCGCAATTTGAGGGGCGACAAATTAGCGATCACGTGCCGTGTCAGAGCTGCATAACACCAACGACGGAGGAGCTGTAGAGTACAGTAGTGTAGTTTGTCAACTTCAGGATGAGTAACGTGGACGCTAGAGATCGTGTTCCTCATTTTGGCTCTCTCTTACTACAAGTATTTCTACTACTGAAAGTTCGATTCAGTTCCTGTGAGAGTGGTGAGTATCCGCACACGGCTACGCTTACAACATGCTGCGAATTTCCTTTCGATGGTGAATGCTTGTACTTCATTCTGTCTGTACTACATTGGTGAAACGCAGTGATCATGTGTTTCACGTGTATGGTGTTTTGAGACTCCTTTTCAACGTGTAGGTACCTGTACTCTGCCGTCCTTTCCGCAACTGAATAACGGCAACGGTGCTGGCATGCCAGGAACGCAATACGTCATCCCAACGATGAATATATCTGGATGTGGTGTTGTTACGGAGTGGGCAGTAGTGGCAGCTGCCGCGGGTGCTAATGGTAACAAAAACAGGCAATTGCAACTGCAGCTTTTCCGTCCTGATACAGCAAGCTCAAATGTTTTCTCTCCAGTCCACAGTACAGTGGTGTCTACTGGTGCTAACATAAATAGCGGTAAAGGAGCACCAACCATCACTCCAACGTTCACATTGAGTGGATTTACCTTCTCTCCCGGAGACGTTTTGGGTTTCTACATTCCAAGCAGTGGCAACCTTTTGAGGGTTCGTCATACATCTTCCTTTGACACTCATTCAGTGCTAACATCAAACAATTCTCCGGATACTGCTAATGCAATTACATTATCAGGTTCCCCACTAACAAGTGTGCCATTGATCTCTGTTGCCAGTGAGTCCATAATATTGTGTTGACAGTCCTGAATGTATTGACATTACCACTCCCATTGCATTGATATCTCTTTTAAATTCCATTTTTGCACAATAGTTTCCTGTATGGAATGTCTCACAACGGTATTCATTGCATCAACATCACAAGTTGTGGATCGCTCATCCGCCAAATCCTCAAGTAGCGTGACTGCAACATCCTCCACTGCCACGCCCTCCAGTATGACCACACCCTCCAGTACAGTCACCCTTTCCATTAGAAGCACATTTGTAACGATCCCTGCATCATCTGCTTATACTTCTTCCTTTATAAAGAATGCACAAACTAGCATGGCCTTTTCTTCCCCTGCAAGCATAATTTCTAGAGATTCAATGGTTGTAAGTACAAATACATTTACCGGTAGTATGGATGGTACTAGTCTAACAAAGGAATCTCGTAAAAGTAGTGAATATTCGCCTGAGCCATCTATGATTATCCGCAGTTCAGGTGGCAAAGATGTGCGAAAATTGACTCTGGTAGAAAATATTGCATTGGTCATGACTCTTCTGGTCATCCTGTTGGTGATTGCACTGGTCATTGTTGTGATAGTTGTTGTGGTGAAGAGGAACAAAGTAAAGAATGTTTTCCACTTCACTAGGAGCTTCAGTAAGTCAATAATCGGTGAGTTTGTGGCTATTCTACTGTGTACTTATGTATTTGTCTTTTGTGTTGGGAGATATGAAGTTGACCAGTTAACCTCCAGTTGCAGCTACGTATATTCCGTACTTCATGTTGTCCTTTTGTTCATTTTAGTTCTATAGATGTACATACATGTAGTATTAGTTATGTGCGTATGTACATAGCACTGCTTTATCTTTATTTTTTCCATATCCTGAATGCATTTTTTATCATGTGTGTGTACGAGTGTGTGTGTGTGTGTGTGTGTGTGTGTGTGTGTGTGTGTGTGTGTGTGTGTGTGTGTGTGTACGTGTGTGTGTGTGTGTGTGTGTGTGTGTGTATGTGTGTGTGTGTGTGTGTGTACGTGTGTACGTGTGTGTGTGTGTGCGTGTGTGTACGTGTGTGTGTGTGTGTGTGTGTGTGTGTGTGTGTGTGTGTGTGTGTGCTATTACTATTGCTATTCCGTATACTTCAGACATAATTAATACGTGCATGAATTTTCTTTGTAAACCTACAGGCAATGACAAGAACTTCTCTGTGGTCAATCTGGAGATGAACTCCATGGGTAGTACTTCGGCTCTGCTTGCCAGCCATGTGAAGCAAGGAGGGCAACTACCAGCTACTGCTGAGGACAACTCGTCGTCAACATGTACGTTTCCTCGCATTTCAACAGCAGAGCAAGGAGTGTCTACTACCACAGAAGTTCAAGATGAGCATGACTATGAAGTCTTGGAAGATGAAGACTATGTGAGTCGCAGTAACTGTGCTTGTGATAGCCCTTGTGTATACACATGTAGGGGAACCTCTCTATAGTGGACACTTTGGGAACTGAAAAACAGTTTGTTATGATAACCCTTGTGTATACGCATGTAGGAGAACCTTTCTATAGTGGACACTTTGGGAACTGAAAAACAGTTTGTTATGCAAAGTTTTCCACTACTCAGAGGTCGATTAATATGCACAGCAATCTATTGAGTCCAGCCATTTGAGTCTGTTTTAGAGAGGTTTTCACTTTTAAGGGAGTTTGTTATAAAAGGTTCCTCTGTTTACAGTATACGTATGCATACGTACACATTGACACTGACAACTGCAGCAGAGCCCCTGTAATCTGACATCTATATTCTAACATTCGCTCTAACCTGGGGGGGGTGACCATCTTATGAGGTACAGTCACCATAAGAGTCACTCCGTTATCATACAACCTTCTAATCTGACACTACATAGCTTTTGTTAAAGGGCCACAGACACCTACACAGTTTTTTGGTATATGAAAGAGTTTTCACTATATGCATACTTATATGCACATGTGTATGTACAGTAGCTCTGTGTGGCTATGATGTATAACGTGTGAGGAGGTTTGTGTCCATACATACATACATGCAGGGCTAGCATAGCAGTCTGCCATCATGCAGCCATTTTCTGAACATAATATGAATATGGCTGACCAAATCTACGTAGTTGGGTCGGCCATTTGTCTGATCGACTCTTCTCTGTATATAAAATCCTGGTAACTACTGATTAGTACAGTCAAGTGCCAGTTTGTTGTGTCAATCACATGGTTCAGTGTTAAACATTCCATTGTGCGTAATACAAAATCAATGATGAGCATAAATTAATGGCTGACCAATTTTCTAAGTGTCCTACCAATGCAATTCTGGGTCGGCCATTTGTCCAGGCAAAGGTCAAATGCTATTTCTACCACTCTACATACATACATACTGTGTATGATGCATGCATTCATACGTATGTTCACATGCATTATCTGTTCATATGCCAGTGAGTGCAAGCATACGTATTACATATATACGTATTATTATCAGTGTACTCATTTGTTCAGAAATCTGATGATGATACCCACTGTGATGAAAGTACTCCTTATCCTGAATATGGGCTAGTTCCTACGATGGTGAGTGTGCTCTGAGTATCTTACAGTATGTATGTACGTACATGCGAACGCTATGTCCAGGAGGCTGCTGTATCCTCTCCTGAGTAGCAGTTCCATTAAAATCTCCATATAATGCACAGTAATACTGGACAAGTACAGAAGAGTCTGGATGATTCGAATTACTAGGGACAGCAAATTAAATGCATTCCACTTATCAGAACTACTTAACAGAGTTCGTTGATCTTAGTATTGAATGAATAGGGACAGACAAACTCCCTCAAACTTAACCTCAACTTCCAGTTGAGCAGGTTCGACTTAAATGGACTGCACTATATGTACATCCATGCTTGTGTGATATAAGTGCTGTGCGAATATGTATAGAGACAGATTTGGTACATTCACAAACTTAATGCTCTGTCTTGCTATATATAGGACCAACGCCAGACACAATTTTGTGCTGACAGACAAAATGCTGAGGTAATGTGTGTGAGTGTGCGTGTTTGTGTATGTGTGATCCGTGTGTGTGTGTGTGTGATCTGTATACGTGTGTGTGTGTGTGTGTGTGTGTGTGTGTGTGTGTGTGTGTATGTGTGTTTGTGTGTACAGTGTGTGTGTGCACAGATGTGTGTGCACAGATGTGTGTGTGTGTATATGTGTGTGTGTATATGTGTGTGTGTGTGTGTGTGTGTGTGTGTGTGTGTGTGTGTGATCCATGCAGTGTGGGTGTGGGTGTTGGTATGTGTAATATTATGTTAACTGTATTAACTAGTTTGTATTGTCCAGTGATGACTAGAAAAACAATGTAGATGAATAAGGATTTGTTTGTATCCTTATACAGGAATACCAAATGGTGTATATTGATTATAGGGATATCCTCAAAATGGCAACACATACATTTATACGAGTATCTTATAGTCTTGTTCCCAGACTACTTCCGCCCTTTTCGCCCGGGCAAAGTGGCAGTCAGAATTTGGTCTGAGAACGAGACTACGTATATCTATAGCAACTCCTGTAGACATACTGTTCTGCTGTGTATCATATACTGTACATTTGTTATATAAAACATGAGGTGATCTGGGGGGGGGGGGGGGGGGGGGGTCTCAAGGGAGTTCTTCAGAAGGTCAACCAGAGCATCTTAGAACATTTCTGTTATATCATATACCTTTAGGAAATTTCGGTACATGTGTACTCAGACAAAAGTGTATGGAAGCAGCAGATATTTGGGGAAGGGTGGGGCTGGGGCTATTGCTGTCATCTTCCCATCCCAAGAATGTAGCCCTGATTCTTGTAGCCTCCTCCATACATACATTTATAATAAGTTATGTGTATGTGAATTTTGTACTGATGGGACTTCTGAGGAAGATGGTGACAATATACTTCTGCCATTTTAGCCATACACGTACGCCCCAGCTCCATCGAGTTTCCAGGAGAGACCCACTTCTGGCCAGCTTTCAGAGGATGACCATGAATTCCAGGAGCCAGGAACTGAAAAGAATGAGATTTATGCCCAAATGGCGAAAGGAGGCTACCGGGAAATCCCTCACTCTAAAATTACACTCTCAGAGAAGTTAGGAGAGGGTCAGTTTGGGGAGGTGTATGAGGCTAAGATGACAACACCCAGAGGTACTGCACTAAAAGTTGCAGTTAAATTGGTAAAGACAGGCTCTCCAGAGGAAGAAAACACTAAACTCCTTCAAGAAGCTTATATCCAAGGACAGTTCAAGCACAGACATATCGTCGAACTTATCGGAGTTGTCACTGTTGTTGAGCCGGTACGCAATGGCCATATACATTAGTATTGTTGGCATGTTACCCATTGTTTTCTTCCCATGCACAGACAATGATGCTCATGGAACTTCTGACTGGTGGGGATCTGAGTGAATACCTTCATTCACTTAGTGAAAAGTAGGTTGCGATGTAACATCATGCTTCGTTTGAATGGTCCTTGCACAGTATTTTCTTGATCACTCTTATCCCCCTCCCTCTCCTCCCCTCTCCTCCTCAATCTCCCCCACTCCTCCCGCCCCCCCTCCTCTCCCTCCTCCTCCTCCCCCCTCTCCCCTCCCCCTCTCCCCTCTCCCCCTCCCTCCTCCAGTCCTTCTGAGCTGTCCAGTCCTGACCTCCCCAGTTTACTATTCCAGTTTTGTAAACAAGTGGTGGACGGTCTAGCTTGTCTAGCTCGTAAGTCCTTTGTTCACAGAGATATTGCAGCAAGGAACATCTTGTTGGACAAGGACCTCAACTGTAAGGTGAGCTGGCCCAGAAGTGTATGAGTGTGCATGTGTAATAATATTTATATGTGTATATATTGAGATTTATGGGATGGCATTAAAATAAAATGGCTGCCCATACATGTAGGTCAACATAATGACATTGAGATTGATTGGGTTCAATTGCCATCATTTTCCATTCCAGATTTCAGATTTTGGAATGACTCGTGATTTGGAAGATGAGCCATACTATGTTGTTGGTGGTGCTAGACGAATCCCTCTGAAGTGGACAGCTCCTGAGGCTCTGATGTACAAGAAGTACAGTACAAGTAGTGATGTATGGAGCTATGGTATGTTGATGTACGAGATATGGTCAGTTGGACACAAACCATATGAAAAGTTAGCAATAGAGGAAGTGAGTCAAAAATGGAGTCTTAGTACAATAGATCTGTACTGTACTACGTGTGCAGTAGTACCCTCTTTGAGAGAGCATCCTCAGGTCACCTCTCTTCTGAGACTGGCTTTGCACGTCACACATGTACGTACGTGTGTCCAACATTAACCTCCCTTAAGACGAGACACACACACATCCATACAACAATCTTTCATGCACTACTTGCTAATAGCTAGTGGTCTGCTCAAAATGGGATTCTTCTGTACACACACATGTGAACTATGTGTGTCCTGTTCCTGTTCAGATCCACAATTTTCTACTTGCAGTGGTAGAAATAGCATTTGACCTTTGCTAGGACAAATGGCTGATCCAGTGTTATATTGGTAGGACATTTTGAAGATTGGTCAGCCATTTCTGACCATCAGAGATTATGTATGTATGTATGTACACGTGTACATACATAATACAAAGGAGTCTTTAGCACTGAACCTTGAGATTGGCAAAACAAATTGGCACTCGACTGTAATAGCCAATATCAGAACCTCAGCTCTCAGTTTAGGGTTAGTGGGGTTTAGTAGTCATGCAGCCAAACGGCTGACCCAACTCTATTTTGGTCAGCAATATTCATGTTTTGTTCGGAAAATGGCAGATGGCAGGCAGCTATTTCTAGCCCTTTACTTGCACTTTTTATGTGTGTATATAATTACTACTTATACAGGGCATAAAGGACACTCGATTCTCTGAAATGCAGAAACCTCCTTAAACAGGACACCATTGTTTGTCCCAATTGAACTCCCTCACTTTGACATGTCTACATTTGAAACCTCTGAAATATGGACACCTTCATAATATATACAGGACAGCTCACTGTGGCCCCAGTGGTGTCCTTATTATAGAGGTTTCACTGTACAGCACAGCTCACTGTGGTCCCAGTGGTGTCCTTATTATAGAGGTTTCACTGTACAGCGCAGCTCGCTGTGGTCCCAGTGGTGTTCTTAATGTAGAGGTTTCACTGTACAGCACAGCTCACTGTGGCCCCAGTGGTGTCCTTAATATAGAGGGTTCACTGTATACACACGTGCTGATTGTTTTCTTTGTTCACTGTGTATATACATACTGCAGGTCATAGCATGTTTCCATAACAACTTCTGTCACCCACCTCCTCCTGGTTGTCCTAGAGCTGTGTATGAAGTAATGGTGAAGTGTTGGTAGGTTTTGTGTGTGTGTGTGTGTGTGTGTGTGTGTGTGTGTGTGTGTGTGTGTGTGTGTGTGTGTGTGTGTGTGCGTGCATGCGTGCGTGTGTTACATGCGTGCATGCTTGTGTTAGATTATTTGTGTGTGTGTGTGTGTGTGTGTGTGTGTGTGTGTGTGTGTGTGTGTGTGTGTGTGTGCGTGCGTGCATGTGTTACATGCGTGCATGCTTGTGTTAGATTATTTGTGTGTGTGTGTGTGTGTGTGTGTGTGTGTGTGTGTGTGTGTGCGTGCATGCGTGTGTGTGTGTGTGTGTGTGTTTATGTGTTTGTGTGTTTGTGTGTGTGTGTGTACGTGTGTGTGTGTGTGTGTGTGTGTACGTGTGTGCGTGTGTGTGTGCGTGTGTGTGTGTGCGTGCGTGTGTGTGTGTGTGCGTGCATGTGTGTGTGTGTGTGTGTGTGTGTGCATGTGTGTGTGTGTGTACGTGTGTGTGTGTGTGTGTGTGTACGTGTGTGTGTGTGTGTGTGTGTGTGTGTGTGTGTGTGTGTGTGTGTGTGTGTGCACGCACGCACGCACGCGTGTGTGTGTGCATGCATGTGTATGTGTGTGAGTGTACATATGTACATACATGCATGTTTGTGTATAGGATTACAGCAAGCTAGCCTAGCTTACCAGTGTACACTCAGAGATTTCTTATCCCCCAGGAACCCCTCCCACAATGAGAGACCGAGTGCTTCAGATATAGGTGGGGAATTCTGTAAATCAGAGAGGATCCTACTATCCTGGAAGAAAGAAGACATTGTATCACCTTCTGCTCAAGTGTTGGGAGGTCCTCTATTGGATGGAGCAGATCTCTACAAAGAACTGCAATTCTCTTATTCTGAGCAAAAATGAGTGAAGTGTGCTTGAAAGCAGTGCATTGTGAATTGGTGCTCTTTCTGCTCAGCTCTCGTGCCTATTTAATATTGTTTTTTAATTATTGTACACTTTCTGTTTTCATTTGCCGCACTCACTGACTGACACTGGTTGAATATCTATTGAAAGTCAATCCTTACACAGTCAACACCCAATGCATACTGAATTGTACAACATGACCATGATTTACTAATAACATTTACTCGTGCAGTTCTAGGGCTGCATGTGACCAATTTTGTTTGCATGACTTATAATTATGCTCTTATAAATATTTATTAAACCGGTACATGTACGTGGGTTACTGCACACACACGCACACACACACATGCACACACACACACACACACACACACACACACACACACACACACATACACACACACGTACACACACATGTACACACACATGCACACTCTCACACACACACACACACACACACAGATCTGGTGAGAGCTAAAGTGAATGCATGACATGTACATGTACAGGTGTTTGTGGGAAGATCATATTACATGCATGCAAAATAGAGGCTGGCACTCCCCATGCACATGTAATGCTTGTATAATACATATTGTGAGGTGATCTGTACTATATTACTGTGAGTGTTCAATTTCTTAATTTTCGAACTGTAAGATACACTGTAGATCCAGAAATATTGGTGACATTTTAATTTGGCAGTCAGGATCAAATCATCAAATTTTCTATCATCAACTTTACATAGACCTACTTACTATGCTTTGTCCTTGCTGTGCAACCGCCAAATTTGATTTCCACAAATATTAAATTATAGCTTGATCTAGCTACCGTATGGACCGAAACTTTCGCGGTACTAAACTTTCGCGTTTGCAAAAGTTTGAGGATTTTCGCGGTTTAAACTTTCGCGGTTGCCAACTTTGAGGAAAATTTCGCGGACAGCATAGCGTCCTATGCATAATTTATTCAATAAAAATGGCCGCTGAGACAACTGATGAAGAAGTCCGCCGACATTAGCAATATAGTTTCTGTTAATTTATTGCTTCTGTCTTTTGAGAGTTCATCGCATACTGCCTGTGCGGTAGAACCAGGTAAAACGTCCTCCAGTGAAGGGAAATCGGATCCGACGATTGACCATCCACAGCCGATGAATCTCGTGTAGAGTTCTTGTTGAAGTAGCGTAGGGTCGATAGAGCGGTAGTAAAACGAACGAAAATTGTCTGGAATGGCAAGACAACACAAATGAATCTTAGAAAGTTGCTGCTGTGCGCTCACGATGAAGGAAAATAGTCAATGGAGCAAAGGTGCTCTGACGCGGTATTGTGCAATCCGTGTGCCGCCGGCCATTTTGACTCCACAAGAAAGAAGACAATGTTGATTTTCGCGGATTATACTTTTCGCGGATGGCCACTGATCCGCGAAAAGCGCGAAAGTTTAGTACCGCGAAAGTTTCGGTCCATACGGTATTAAATGACGATTATATCTAGACTTGCATATGTATTAGATGATATGGGTCACACACCAATTACAACTCTTATACTATATAGGGGGGGAGGGCTAGAATCAATCCAAATTTAATTATAAAGTACCATTTAGCCAATTTGAACTATTTGCAGGGTTTCCAATAATAAAGTACTGGGAACATATTTTCAAATGACATGTACTTTACAACAGTATAAATCATCAAGATATCACTTTGCCCTTTGTAGGGAGGGAGTCCTCTGATTTTCCAAATGTATGGAAACTATAGGGAAGAAATATGTTGGGAGATCAAGTCATATCCTTTGTGGAGAGGTTCATTATGTACTAATTGTATCAAAGAGCCCACTCAGTCGGTGTTACATCAGCACTGAAAGGGTCCATATTTTTGTAAATAGCTAGCAACATGCAAAGTACTGAACGAACATGTAACAATGTATAGCAAGACTAGTAACATGCAGAATAACGAATTTCAAAACACATTCTAATAGCCTACATTTGGATGACTGTAACCACAGCTATAATAATATATAATAGAGGTGGGGCTGCGGGAATTCCCCCACCATAGCTAATATAATAATATTATACATATGTATGACATTGTATATTATATCATGATCATCTATGCCCCCACGCTATATAGCTGCTTCCGAGTTGGTTTCAAAGCGCGAGCGCCGACTTGCGTATATAGCGTGAAAGCTCGGCGTGAAGTGTCAGCAGGGGGAAGTTATTAGACCTACATTATTTCTACTGGAGTCTCTGGATCTGACTCGTGCCCAAACGTTAAAGCTTTGTTAACTAATCACCATTGTCCTGAGGAATTGGTTGTGACCCAGCGATAACCATGGAGATTCACTTTAGAATCTTCTCTGTGGCCCTCATGTGGTGGTGTCCTCTCAGCTCGGTGTCAAGTGAGTGGTTATCCAACTTTTTTTCTTTGCCTTGGCTTGCCAGGACCCTGTGCTGCATAAATGGCGAAACCAAGTCATGGGGCAACATGGATTAATCCTGTCTGGGGGGGGGGGAACCACATCATTGAATTATAGATCATGTAATAATGGTGTGATGCAAAAAACAGCCTAGGACTCAGGGGAAAATACAGGGGAAGGCTGTACACAGACCCTGGCAAGGCAAAAACTACACATTAATGCATGGAGAGTGATATTATTAAGAGATATGTGAGAGAGAAACTACAAACAGGTTTTCATCTTCATCATTTTTCCCCTTGATTTGAATAACAATGTTACAACAACTTTTCAACTCTACCGCTACCAGTGTTGTTCAGGGTCGTAGAGTTTCTGTATATATAGTTGTGCATTGGGGCCAGGACCGTCATTTATCGAGACACATTGCTTTGCCATGGCTCAATGAGACCATCCTGTGCGTGTTTGGATAAGTGACTCTGAAATAGAACTGCAAGTTTTGCAATATATACTGAGATAGCAGTTGCTTTTGTATCCTGTCTGCTTTGTTACTGTACTGTGTTTTGAAGGACATTGTTTCCCCACAAGAAGTGCAGAATAGCAGGTTGGACATATAATACCAGTGGTTGGATATGTGAAGTCCAGTTTGAGGGATCAGTGTACTGCATGTGTACATGGTGATTTCACTTACCTGCACTTGTCACAGGTGAATGTGAGGTTGGTTTGCCACAAATACCTTCAGACTTAGGAGGATCAGCCAGTATACCAGGAATTCAGATCATCACTAAAGGCTTATCTTTTAACAGATCAGCTGACATCAGAGCAATTCACTTGGGAGGAACGTGTAGGTCAGAGAGATGTTTTGGAGAGTTTCAGATTTTGAGACCAGTAAACCCGAGTACATTCTCTCTACTCCACACGTACCTCGTCACTGTACAACCTACAGCAACCACCTACCGTACTCTCTCTAAAAATTCGTCACACCTAATGCAGCAAAAAATTCGTCTTTCTATTAGAATAGAATAGGGTTTCCCTAAATTGTTTACCCTGACGAAAATATAGAATTTTTAGACGAAAATTAGAATATGACGAAACTTTAGAAAGCTACTCTCGAATCCTATAATTCCAGCTTTTAGTGATG
>CAUJGJ010000483.1:921116-931116 GCA_963170055.1 Halisarca cf. caerulea | reverse complement strand
AGTCCTAAATAATAGATTGCAAAATACTGAATAGTGAAAGAACATGTTACAATAAATAGCAAATGACATGCAGAATAAGGGGGAAATAAAAATAATAATGAATAGCAAGCAGCCTGCTGAGTGCTAGACAGTAGGAAGACTTTTAGAACCCAGCTAAGTAGCGCTAACAGGGAAATTCCCTCACGCTATTTCCGTAAACGTAAATAGCTCCCGAACCTGTCCAAAACGCGAGTGCTGACCCGAGTATCCTGAAGTATCAGCAGGTGAAAGGTATTACATCAGTACTAACAAGTCTGAAGGACTTAGTCGAGTCATAGATACTAGAATCAGTAGCTAGAGTCTCTGGATCCGTCCAATCGATCCAGTCCCGTTAGACAATCATCATTGTCCTCAGGAATTGGTTGTGACCCAGTAATAACCATGGTGATTCGCTTCTTCTCTGTTGCCCTCATGTGGTGGTGTCTTCTTAGTACGGTGTCAGGTGAGTTGTGTGCCTAACTTTCGAACTCTTCACAGCTACCAGCCTTGTACAGTTTCATAAAGTATCTAGTATACAGTGGATCCTCTTATATATCTAGACCCAGTGGGAGAAGCCTGTGTTCGGATATGTGAAATAAACTACGAAGATATGTGTGTTAGATAGTTGCAAATCAAACTTTGTAAGTACCTGGGGTCAGTATTATTCTAGGCATAGATATTCTATGCTCTAGGATAGTAAGTACTCCTCATTCTGTCCCCTCCTATACATACAGTACATAAATCTGTCCTGATTGTAAGTACCTCTGGTAAGTACTGATTCTCTCTTCCCTTGGAGGTACTTAATTACTGAGCAAGCTCTACTGTATAAAAGTCCTTTGTACACAGCTGTTTTTGTTTGTCTTTTTGCTTCATTATTGCACTGTGATTAGGTGTTTCGCTTAAAAGTACAGAACAGTAGGCCGGGCCGGCCCAAGTGGTCATATGAGGTTTTGATAAATGAGGGATCAGTGCATCACTGCATGTGTACCTGCACTTGCCACAGGTGAATGTGAGGTTGGCTTGCCGCCAGTACCTTCAGACTTTGGAGGATCATTCAGTAGACCAGGAGTTCAAATCATCACTAAAGGCTTGTCTTTTAACAGATCAGCTGACATCAAAGCAATTCACTTGGGAGGAGTGTGTAGTACAGGGAGATGTTTTGGAGAGTTTCAGGTTTGGAGACCAGTAAACCAGAGTGCATTCTCTCTCCTCCACACGTACCTCGTCACTGTACAACCTACAGCAGCCACCTACTTCTCTACCTCAGTCCCCATCAGAGGGTCTCCACTATCAGTAGAATCTGGTGATGTGGTTGGATTCTTAGGACCGAACACTGATCCCAGAAGTGAAGGAATAGGCATTGCTACCTCTACTACCAGTGATACCAGGTATACATTGTTTGAGTTCAATACTGTAATTGAAACAGTAGTAATAGATGCAGCTGCTTTAATTCGCACACAAGCAATACCTCTGATATCTGCTGAAGGTACGTGCCAGTGTACTAAGTCTCCAACAATTGGTTTTCATTATTATGACTATGTTCAATCATATACGTACGTAGATGACTGCACACGGTCAACATCTGTGCAGACACCACTATCAATCCCACCTGACCCTCCTAGCCCACCAGTGGAGAACACAGACCCACCAGGCCCACCAGTGGGTGCTATTGGGGGAGCTGTGGGTGCTGTAGTTGTAGTGGTCCTTGTCCTCATCCTCCTCTCTGTTGTGGTGGCAGTTTGTGCTGCCAAGAAGAGGAGGAAGAACAGGCTTGGCAAAGCACATATCCATGATCCTCCAACTATTGGTGAGTATATGTATGCAGTATGTAGTGAAAGATCAGCAGTGGGACAAAAACTTCCTGCATTATTTTAATCACTTTCTTGCTTGCCTAATCAAGACCCCCAGTGACTGTTTTATCACTTAATGATATTATTAACTCTTTATAACACAATGTCATGTAATTTCTTGTGCAAAGCAGCAAATGCACCTCTGTCCGTACATACTCTAACCTATGTGGGGTGGAGTTTGGTACACTTCATTAGTGTGAGCCAGGTATTGCAAGAGCTGTCTGACAACCAGAGATGTATGGTTCCACACCTTGCATATGAAGTCAAGATTGTTTCTACAATAAACTGTATCATTTCTCTGGTGTTGTATAGAGTCATTCTACAGTGCCCCTCCTCCCCTCCACACACCACAACAGGGTCATTATTGTATCAACCCAGATAGTATATAGAAGTAAGGGTCATCCATGTAATCTGCCTACACCCCTCAAATATTATGTACATATACCCAATGCATGTACATATAATAATATATTATACCCCTCACATGACCCACATAAAATGGACTTAACACATGATATACAAGGTATGTGTGTGATCACTCGTTGCAGCAGGACTCACTTGGTTTGTTACGTATTTCTTTGTTTGCCAAACCACAACACTTGTTATGTCATTGTAAAGTATTCATTTCATTTTCCGTTTTCAATGAATTCAATCAATTCTATAGTGCATTCTCTGCATGTCTCACTTTAAGTGAGACATGCTGAGAATGCACTATAGAATTATAGGTCATAAGTCCTATGCTCACTTTTATAATTATGTTATCTATGGGTTGCCTTGATATTATAATATACGTACATATTTACGCAGGAGTCAATGAAGATGAAACGTACACATCTCTGAAGCAGCCAACTCTTGTACAAGACAAAGTCTACACAGAAGTCAATACTCATGCAGTATACACTTCACTTGATCCACAAACCACTCGGAAAGATGGAGAGTACACTCATGTTCTCACAAAGGAGTCAACTTTGGACGTCACACCTAAACAGCAATGTACCTCACACAGTAGAGTAGTTGGAGGAGGAGCTCACTCCACATCAGGTGATACAATGTACACTGCACTAGACCCTCAGACAACTCAGAGCGACACCACATACACACCACTCAATGGAGCTGGACTGCTAAACCACGATACATACATTAATGTTGTGGATGGCCATGAAGGAGTGAGTGAGACTGATTGTACTACATGTATATGTGTATCTGTTCACATTTATCCACTTCATATGATTTTGCACTATTTCAGGAATCTGTGTATGTGGAGACTAGAACTCCTCAGGAACAGACGATGCTGTCCTCTCTGAAATGCAAGATTCCATCCAAATCCCTGACACTGGGGACAGCAGTTCATAGTGGAGCACACACTACAGTGTACATTGCAAAGTTGAGGAGACCTAATGGCCTACAGGAAGAGGTTGCTGTCAAACTAGTGAAGGAGGGAGCACCACCAGAATATACTTTGAGGCTACTAGAAGAGGCAGCCATTTTGCAGGAGTTGCAACATCATCACATTCTGCACCTAGTGGGAATTGTGGATAGTGTGGGCAGAGTGAGTATTGTGTGTGGGGGGTGGGTGTGTTTGTGTGTGGGTGTGTTTGTGTGTGTGTGTGTGCGTGTGTGTGTGTGTGCGTGCATGCGTGTGAGTGAGTGAGTGAGTGTGTATGTGTGTGTGTGTGTGTGTGTGTGTGTGTGTG
This sequence comes from Halisarca cf. caerulea, assembly GCA_963170055.1. Lineage (NCBI taxonomy): Eukaryota > Metazoa > Porifera > Demospongiae > Chondrillida > Halisarcidae > Halisarca > Halisarca cf. caerulea. The sequence goes on along the minus strand of CAUJGJ010000483.1, from coordinate 927,554 downwards.
TGTGCGTGCATGCGTGTGGGTGAGTGAGTGAGTGAGTGTGTGTGTGTGTGTGTGTGTGTGTGTGTGTGCGTGTGTGTGTGTGTGCGTGTGTGTGTGTGTGCGTGCATGCATGTGAGTGAGTGAGTGTGTATGTGTGTGTGTGTGTGTGTGTGTGTGTGTGCGTGCATGCGTGTGGGTGAGTGAGTGAGTGAGTGGGTGTGGGTGTGGGTGTGTGATTGTTTTAGAAATTACTCTGTTGTGTCTTGATATCCTTTCTTGTATTGATTATTTGCATACCACACATCACTAGCACTGTTTATGTATTCAATAATACCCTTGAAATCTACCAACACCATGGATGTGTAGAGTATTATACATGATATTATGTATACAAGAGATTCAATTTCAAAACAATATAGACGTGGTAATCTATTTACTCTTAGTTGATGATGGTGACTGAATACCTATCAACTGGTTCACTTGAGAGGTATTTGTTGAGTGCAAGAACCAAGTGAGTCTTAGTTCTGACATTTATGTTCATACATAATATATTATATTAATGTTCATTATTTCAATTAACTGTCATACATTCACACGCAGCACATAAATAGTCACATCATGCTTCATTGACATAGACAGTGCATTCTTTAAGTGCTATATACTTTTACAAATTACAATGTCCTCTCCCCTCCCTCTCCTCTCTCCCCCTCTTTCCCTCTCCCCCTCTCCCTCTCCTCCCTACCCCTCTTTCCCTCTCCCCTTCCCCTCTCCCCTCTCCCTCCCCCTCCCCCTCCTCTCCCCCTCCCTCCTCCAGTCCATCTGAGCTGTCCAGTCCTGACCTCCCCAGTTTACTACTCCAGTTTTGTAAACAAGTGGTGGACGGTCTAGCTTGTCTAGCTCGTATGTCCTTTGTTCACAGAGATATTGCAGCAAGGAACATCTTGTTGGACAAGGACCTCAACTGTAAGGTGAGGAGGTGATTGAATGAATGCACATAGTCTATGATAGACTAAGCAATCTTATGCCAATTAATGACCATTCCTCTCCACTGGTGTCAACTGGTGCTGAAAAGAGTCATAATACATTGAGTTGTCATCCTTGACTTGATATACAGTTGTGCATAATGTCGCAATACTAAGCAAGAATGTTTACATACACTCATTTTCTCGCATACTGTACATACCATCTTCTGTACTTCCACAGATAACTGGGTTTGACTTGACTCGTAAACTGGATAATGACCAGTCTTACACTGACAGCAGTGATGTGGAGGAGAGGAGAGTGAGGTGGACAGCTCCAGAGGCTCTGATGTACAAGAAGTACAGTACAAGTAGTGATGTATGGAGCTATGGTATGTTGATGTATGAGATATGGTCAGTTGGACACAAACCATTTGAGAATAAGACAATACAGGAGGTGGGTTATGTGTGTGTGTGTGTGTGTGTGTGTGTGTGTGTGTGTGTGTGTGTGTGTGTGTGTGTGTGTGTGTGTGTGTGTGTGTGTGTGTGTGTGTGTGTGTGTGTGTGTGTGTGTGTGTGTGTGTGTGTGTGCATACATGTGTGTGTGTGTGTGTGTGTGCATACATGTGTGTGTGCATACATGTGTGTGTGCATACATGTGTGTGTGCATGCATACAATGTCATGTGTGTGCAAGTGTCTGTATGTGTATATGCATGACATGTGTGTGGTTGTGTGGGTACACGTGTGTTGGTGGGTATGTGTGAGTATCTACTGTACAGTATGTGTGTGTGTATGTTTAAATGTATAATATACCATATAATGAAGGCCACATTATCTGATGTGATCTTCTATGAACATACAATATGTGAGGCCAGTCTGTTATTGTACAATGTAGATTTTTGCTACTGTATGTATACATAGCAGCATGCTCATACTGTAGGTGTGGTTATGGCTATCACTGTGTGAATGTGTGTGGATTTATACATTCACTGCTTTAGTACGTATACGATGTATGGATTCTTGACGATTCTCCACCAACATATTACGCACCTGCTACAGTAGCAGTTCACGATGCATGTGGAATGAGTGTACTATATGGACATGTGTGTTCTCTGTGCAAATGACCTAATCCACTTCTCTTCATTGGCAGCTGAAATTACTGAAGTTCAAAGACTCCCTCCCTCCCCCTCCTCCTGGTTGTCCGAGAGCTGTCTACACCATCATGACAAAATGCTGGTATTATGTGTATAATATTATTATCATGGCTAATGTTACTATATGCACACATATACCAGTGATAGTTGAAGTGAATGTACAGGTGGTGTATGAAGGCCATATTGCATGTATGTAGAGGATGACACTCCCCATATTAATATATTTGTTAATCCATCATGTATTAATACCCCCTCCCCCCTCAGGAACCCCTCACATAAGGACAGACCAAGTGCTTCAGATGTAAGTGGGGAATTCTGTAAATCAGAGAGGATCCTACTATCCTGAAAGAAAGAAGACATTGTATCACCTTCTGCTCAAGTGTTGGGAGGTCCTCTATCAGACGGAGAGGGGCTCTACAAAGAACTACAATACATGTATTGTGATCCGTACTATTACTGAGTGTTCAGTTTTCTTCCAAACATTGAGTGATGTATGTATGGTTGATTATGCAGTACTGTTAGGTTTACATGAACTAATTGTTTTCAATGATATTGTGCCAGTATTCATGCACTGACTGTATGTTCTTGTATACAGCGAATATTCAATAATCTGCAAATTTTAAACCCTTAAATTTTATTTGCCATCCATCAGTTTAGTGCATTTGTTGATTGAAAAGACTGCACATTGATTTGGATAATCCACAAAACTCATTAATCATTCCCAATTTTAAAGTGAATTGTGGCACATTAACAAGAATTCATTGTATATGGTGTAATATATAAAGTGACATTTGTGGATCATCGTCACTTGTGTTTGACATATATAGTACACCATCCTCCTTGGTCTTAGCGGCTCGAAATGCTGCCACGGCTAACTCGTAGTCACCATTCATCATGAGCCTCCTCCTCGGTGACTGTGGCAGTCTTCATTTCCCCGTTCTTCACACTCATACACCACATGGTGGTAGACTAGCCATCTTTATCGCCGTGAAGATGTTAATTGTTATCAGTAAAGGAGGGTCCACTGAGTCCAAATAATAGATTGTAACATGCTGAATATTGAAAGAACATTTAACAATAAATAGCAAGTGACATGCAGAATAAGGGGGATATAGAAATAAAAGTGAATAGCAAGCAGCCTGCTGAGTGCTAGACAGTAGGAAGACTTTTAGAACCCAGCAAAGTAGCGCTAACAGGGAAATTCCCTCACGCTATTTCCGTAAATGTAAATTGCTCCCTAACCTGTATGTCCAAAACGCGAGTGTTGACCCGAGTATCCTGGAGTATCAGCAGGTGAAAGGTATTACATCAACAAGTCTGAAAGACTTAGTCGAGTCATAGATACTAGAATCAGTAGCTAGAGTCTCTGGATCCGTCCAATCGATCCAGTCCCGTTAGACGATCACCATTATCCTTAGGAATTGGTTGTGAGCCAGCGATAACCATGGTGATTCGCTTTTTCTCTGTGGCCCTCATGTGGTGGTGTCTTCTCAGTACGGTGTCAAGTGAGTTGTGCGCCTAACTTTCGAACTCTTCACAGCTACCAGCCTTGTACAGTTTCATAGAGCATCTAGTCTACAGTGGATCCTCTTATCTAGACCCAGTGGGAGAAGCCTGTGTTCGGATATGTGAAATGAAACTACAAAGATATGTGTGTTAGATAGTTGTAAATCAAACTTTGTATAAGCTGAGGTACAGTAGAACTTACTTAGTAAGTACCTGGGGTCAGTATTACTCTAGGATAGTAAGTACTCCTCATTCTATCCCCTCCTATAAGCACAGTACATAAATCTGTCCTGATAGTAAATACCTCTGGTAAGTTCTGATTCTGTTTTCCCTTCAAGGTATTAAATTTTACTGAGCAAGTTCTACTGTATGGCAGTCCTTTGTACACAGCTGTTCTTGTATGTCTTTTTGCTTCATTATTGCACTGCGATTCAAGTAGAGGTGTTCCCTAAGAAGTACAGAACAGTAGGCCGGGCCGGCCCAAGTGGTCATATGAGGTTTTGATAAATGAGGGATCAGTGCATCACTGCATGTGTACCTACACTTGTCACAGGTGAATGTGAGGTTGGCTTGCCACCAATACCTTCCAACTTTGGAGGATCACTCAGTAACCCAGGAATTCAAATCATCACTAAAGGCTTGTCTTTTAACAGATCAGCTGACATCAGAGCAATTCACTTGGGAGGAGTGTGTAGTTCAGGGAGATGTTTTGGAGAGTTTCAGGTTTGGAGACCAGTAAACCAGAGTGCATTCTCTCTCCTCCACACGTACCTCGTCACTGTACAACCTACAGCACCCACCTACTTCTCTACCTCAGTCCCCATCAGTGGGACTCCACTATCAGTAGAATTTGGTGATGTGGTTGGATACTCAGCACAGAACAATGATGCCAGAAGTGAAGGAATAGCCATTGCTACTTCTAGTACCAGTGATACCAGGTATACATTGTTTGACTTCAACACTGTAATTGAAACAGCAGTAATAGATGCAGCTGTTTTAACTCGCACACAAGCAATACCTCTGATATCTGCTGAAGGTACGTGCCAGTGCACTGAGTCTCCAACAAGTTGTTTTCATTATTATGACTATGTTTGATCATGTACGTAGGTGGCTGCACACTGTCAACACTTGTGCAGACACCACAATCAATCCCAACTGACCCTCCTAGCCCATCAGTGGAGAACACAGACCCACCAGGCCCACCCGTGGCTGCTATTGGGGGAGCTGTGGGTGCTGTAGTTGTAGTGGTCCTTGTCCTCATCCTCCTCTCTGTTGTGGTGGCAGTTTGTGCTGTCAAGAAGAGGAGGAAGAACAGGCTCGGCAAAGCACATATCCATGATCCTCCAACTATTGGTGAGTATATGCATACAGTATATGTAGTAAGAGATCAGCAGTGAGACAAAACTTCCTGCATTATTTTAATCACTTTCTTGCTTGCTAAATCAAGACCCCCAGTGGCTGTTTTATCACTTAATGATATTATTAACTCTTTATAACACAATGTCATGTAATTTCTTGTGCAAAGCAGCAAATGCACCTCTGCATGGCCGTACATACTCTAACCTATATGGGGTAGAGTTTGGTACACTTCATTGCATGGTTATTAGTGTGAGCCAGGTATTGCAAGAGCTGTCTGACAACCAGAGAGGTATGGTCCCACACCTTGCATATGAAGTCAAGATTGTTTCTACAATAAACTGTATCAATTCTCTGGTGTTGTATAGAGTCATTCTACAGTGCCCCTCCTAGCCTCCCCTCCACACACCACAACAGGGTTGTTATTGTATCAACCCAGATATTATATAGAAGTAAGGGTCATCCATGTAATCTGCCTACACCCCTCAAATATCATGTACATATACCCAATGCATGTACATATAATAATATATTATACCCCTCACATGACCCACATAAAATGGACTTAACACATGATATACATGGTATGTATGTGATCACTCGTTGCAACAGGACTCACTTGGTTTGTTATGTATTTCTCTGTTTGCCAAACCACAACACTTGTTGTGCATGTCTATGTAAAGTATTCATTTCATTTTCCGTTTTCAATGAATTCCATCAATTCTATAGTGCATTCTCAGCATGTCTCACTTATGCTCACTTTTACAATTATGATATCTATGGGTTGCCTTAATATTATAATATATACATATTTATTCAGGAGTCAATGAGCATGAAATGTACACATCTCTGAAGCAGCCAACTCCTGTACAGAACAAAGTCTACACAGAACTTAATACTCGTACAGTATACACTTCACTTGATCCACAAACCACTCAGAGAGATGGAGAGTACACTCATGTTCTTACAGAAGAGTCAACTTTGGACCTCACACCTGAAGTCAATACTCATGCAGTATATGCTTCACTGGATCCACAAACCACTCAGAAAGATGGAGAGTACACTCATGTTCTCACAAAGGAGTCAGCTTTGGACCTCACACCTACACAGCAATGTACCCCACACAGTAGAGTAGTTGGAGGAGGAGCTCACTCTACATCAGGTGATACAATGTACACTGCACTAGACCCTCAGGCAACTCAGAGCGACACCACATACACACCACTCAATGGAGCTGGACTGCTAAACCACGATACATACATTAATGTTGTGAATGGCCATGAAGAAGTGAGTGAGACTGCTTGTACGATGTGCATCTGTTTCATTTATCCACATCATATGATTTTGCACTATTTCAGGAATCTGTGTATGTGGAGACTAGAACTCCTCAGGAACAGACCATGCTGTCCTCTCTGAAATGCAAGATTCCATCCAAATCCCTGACACTGGTGACAGCAGTTCATAGTGGAGCACACACTACAGT
>CAUJGJ010000483.1:911116-918616 GCA_963170055.1 Halisarca cf. caerulea | reverse complement strand
GGAACCCCTCCCACAAGGACAGACCAAGTGCTTCAAATATAAGTGGGGAATTCTGTAAATCAGAGAGGATCCTACTATCCTGGAAGAAAGAAGACATTGTATCACGTTCTGCTCAAGTGTTGGGAGGTCCTCTATCAGATGGAGAGGGCCTCTACAAAGAACTACAATACGTGTATTGTGATCCATACTATTACTGAATGTTCAGTTTTCTTCCAAACATTGAGTAATGTATGTATGGTTGATTATACAGTACTGTTAAGTTTACATGAACTAATTGTTTTCAATGTTATAATGCCAACATTCATGCACTGACTACAGTATTTTCTTGTACAGTGAATATTCAATAATCTGCCAGATTTAAACCCCTTCTATTCGCCATCAGTTTAGTGCATTAATTGATTGAGAAGACTACACATTGATTTGGATAATCTGCGAAACACATTAATCATTCCCAATTTTTTAATGTGAATTGTGGCGGATTAACAAGAATTCATTGTATATGGTGTAATATATAAAGTGACATTTGTGGATCATTGTCACTCATGTTTGACATATATAGCACACCATCCTCCTTGTTCTTAGTGGCTTGAAATGCTGCCACGGCTAACTCATAGTCACCATTCACCATGAGCCTCCTCCTCAGTGACTGTGGCAGTCTTCTTTCCCCCGTTCTTCACACTCACACACCACATGATGGTAGACTATAGCCATCTTGATCACCGTGAAGATGTCAATTGTTATCAGTAAAGGAAGTTCTACTGAGTCCTAAATAATAGATTGCAACATGCTGATTATTGAAAGAACATGTTACAATAAATAGCAAGTGACATGTAGAATAAGGGGGAAATAAAAATAAAAATGAATAGTGAGCAGCCTGCTGAAGACTTTTATAGATTAGAACCCAGCAAAGTAGCGCTAACAGGGAAATTCCCTCACGCTATTTCCGTTAACGTACGTAAATAGCTCCCGAACCTGTCCAAAACGCGAGTGCTGACCCGGGTATCCTGAAGTATCAGCAGGTGAAAGGTATTACATCAGTACTAGCAAGTCTGAAGGACTTAGTCGAGTCATAGATACTAGAATCAGTAGCTAGAGTCTCTGGATCCGTCCAATCGATCCGGTCCCGTTAGACAATCACCATTATCCTTAGGAATTGGTTGTGACCCAGCGATAACCATGGTGATTCGCTTCTTCTCTGTTGCCCTCATGTGGTGGTGTCTTCTCAGTACAGTGTCAAGTGAGTTGTGCGCCTAACTTTCCAACTCTTCACAGCTACCAGCCTTGTACAGTTCATAGAGTATCTAGTATACAGTGGATCCTCTTATCTAGACCCAGTGGGAGAAGCCTGTGTTCGGATATGTGAAATAAAACTACAAAGATATGTGTGTTAGATAGTTGCAAATTAAACTTTGTATAAGCTGAGGTACAGTAGAACTTACTTAGTAAGTACCTGGGGTCAGTATTGCGTACTCTTGGATAGTAAGTACTCCTCATTCTGTCCCCTTCTATACATACAGTACATAAATCTGTTCTGATAGTAAGTACCTCTGGTAAGTACTGATTCTGTTTTCCCTTCAAGGTATTTACTGAGCAAGCTCCACTGTATAACAGTCCTTTGTAGTTGTTTTTGTTTGTCTTTTTGCTTCATTATTGAACTGGGATTCAAGTAGAGGTGTTCCCTAAGAAGTACAGAACAGTAGGCCGGGCCGGCCCAAGTGGTCATATGAGGTTTTGATAAATGAGGGATCAGTGCATCACTGCATGTGTACCTGCACTTGTCACAGGTGAATGTGAGGTTGGCTTGCCACCAGTACCTTCAGACTTTGGAGGATCAGTCAGTAGACCAGGACTTCAAATCATCACTAAAGGCTTGTCTTTTAACAGATCAGCTGACATCAGAGCAGTTCACTTGGGAGGAACATGTAGTCCAGGGAGTTGTTTTGGAGAGTTTCAGGTTTGGAGACCAGTAAACCAGAGTGCATTCTCTCTCCTCCACACATACCCCATCAGTGTACAACCTACAGCACCCACCTACTTCTCTACCTCAGTCCCCATCAGAGGGACTCCACTATCAGTAGAATCTGGTGATGTGGTTGGATTCTCAGCACAGAACAATGATGCCAGAAGTGTAGGAATAGGCATTGCTACCTCTAGTACCAGTGATACCAGGTATACATTGTTTGAGTTCAACACTGTAATTGAAACAGCAGTAATAGATGCAGCTGTTTTAACTCGCACACAAGCAATACCTCTGATATCTGCTGAAGGTGAGTGTGTTCTAAGAATTAGACATACAATCCTGCATGTGTAGGTGGCCATGAGACAACTCCCGTGATTGTATTCCTATGAATACACTCATGGATCATAGTGGTTCCAGCTATATATACACTGGTATGCATGTGCTAGACTTGATTATGTGTTATTGTTCAAGTTGGAGTATCTATATTACATAAATAATTTAAAAATTTATATATTGTACACAGTGTGATAATTGAATAGCTAGATTAACTGCATCATTTCCCATGACAGTCGTGGACAGCTAGATGAAAATATTAACTATCATACACCCTCAACCCCAGCCTCAGCATGCAGTTCACGTGGTGGATCTGGTGGTGGTGATCCTGACTCAACCAACAACAACACTCCAGCTCCAAACAACAGCCCAGCTCCAGACAACAGCCCAGTTCTGGACAACAGCCCAGCTCCAGACAACAGCCCAGTTCTGGACAACAGCCCAGCTCCAGACAACAGCCCAGTTCTGGACAACAGCCCAGCTCCAGACAACAGCCCAGTTCTGGACAACAGCCCAGCTCCAAACAACAGCCCAGCTCCAGACAATAGCCCAGTTCCGGACAACACCCCCATTCCAAACAACAGCCCAAATGGCATCGTCATTGGAGCAGTTGTAGGAGTCATTGTCATCATTATTGTACTAATTGTGGTCACTGCAGTCATTGTTGGGGTCAAAGTGAAGAGGAACAAGTCCTCACACAGCACAACACCTCTTGGGGCACAGGAAGGTTAGGGCAACCTCGTGGCATTTGAAGAATTGTGTGAATCCTCTGATTTCGATATCCTGTCTGTGTGTGTGCAAGCACACACAGACACACACACACACACACACACACACACACACACACACACACACACATACACACACACACACACACACACACACACACACACACACACACACTTGTATGCACACACACTTGTACGCACACACACACACACACACACACACACACACACACACACACACACACACACACACACACACACACACACACACACACACACACACACACACACACACACACACACACACACACACACACACACACACACACACACACACACACACACACACACACACACATGCACACACACACACATGCACGCACACACACACACACACTTCCACATAATATGCATACTATATATTATGCAATGCAGTTTTTACGTACGTATGTACAATGTGCATCGATTAACACATGCCTTATAATACATAGACAGGTATAAGTATTGAACTAAATGGTACAATACAAATCTTATACAGGGGAACCTGTCCAATCCAGCACCTCTATAAACCAGCATTCTCCTAAACCGGCCAAGATTCTCTAGCACCAACCATTGATTTTACCATACAAACTGACCTCTATAATCCAGCAACCTCCTAATCCAGCACTGCTTTTCATTCCCCAATCAGTGCCGGATTACACAGGTTCCACTGTACATGGTGTATTGTCACTCCACACACATACAGTAGAAGTTGTACATACAGTATATACAGTACATGTATAATGTCTTCAACCATAATCCTCAGACGATCAGTATGCATCCCTGTACTCCAAGACATCCCAACCACATCAGTACGAGACCAGAAGTGGTATCTTTGGAGTGGCAACCACTACCACACAGAATGGAGTCTTGGACAGTAAGTCACAGTTCACACACAATCTGCTATGTGTATCTATTCGTGCAGGATTTGTTGAGGGGTTGGGAATCACTGGGCCGGGTCAGGCTGTTGTTTACTTTACCTTTCAATTTAAATATCTTCTACAAACAACATGTTCAATTTTCAAATTTGTTATTCCTCCTAAAGTAAAACTGACCTGTTCCAGTGATCACAGGACACAGTAATCAATTTACCTTCCTTATATAGATGGCCATTTGTACTGTACTACTTCATATTGAAATGTTTTGTCTCCCTGCTAATGTTCCATTTGGCATACCTTCTGTGTAGCAAGCTACCACAATGTGGATGCCAGCCTTCCAAACACAATGCACAACCCGTCTGCAGTGGACATCCACACTTATGGGGAGATCACGTCACCTAATGTAGTAGTTAATCAGGTGAGGCTGTGTGTGTGTGTGTGTGTGTGTGTGTGTGTGTGTGTGTGTGTGTGTGTGTGTGTGTGTGTGTGTGTGTGTGTGTGTGTGTGTGTGTGTGTGTGTGTGTGTGTGTGTGTGTGTGTGTGTGTGTGTGTGTGTGTGTGTGTGTGTGTGCATCTATATTGTCCACATATGCGCATGTGTATTGTATGTACCAGTGTCTATGTAACCTTGTGTGCGTGTACACGAGCGAACTATTACATACAGTAGATGCATGTAGTGCCCTTGGGTGTGAGCTGGTGTTTATGACAAACACAATCGGTCACAACAAGAGCTGTGCGCTCATTTATAGAGCATGATACAAAAGACCATTCAGAACTGTAAATTCCATGTCTTCTGACAAGTGATTCTACATTGAAGGAGAATGGTTAGGTGCAAATATAACTGTATACGTGTGTGTGAATGGGCCAGGTTAGGAATTGACAGATTTGGAATACATCTAATTTGATGCTAATTCAGTAAGTATTGTCATTACCTAATAGACTTCAATAATTGGAATTATTTTTACATCCAAAAGTCCCCCAGTTGCAAATTTACGAGTACTCACACATACACATGGACCCAACCATGTACGATGTACGTACTGTAGGTCTGTTTAGGGCAGTTTGCTTTAAATGTCCGACTTTGCCTGCACCTTTTGGTTGCTCTGTTTGTGTCATGTGATGTTGCTGTGTCCATGTATTGCACTGTGTGTTGTCAGTATGACTGGATTCTCTCATTTCTAAACAGTTGGAAGTGTCTACTCCTATATACGGTATAGTACCATCTAAGGTGAGGGTTCAGTCTAGCACACATGCATATGCATGCACACACGTATGTACACATGCACACACGCACACATGTACACACACACACACACACACACACACACACACACACACACACACACACACACACACACACACACACACACACATACACACAACACACAAACACACACACACACACACACATACACACACACACACACACATACAATGTGATACACTTTTTGTATGTGCAGTATGTATAGATTAACACATGCCTTACAGTGTGTTATTATGTATTGCTCTATGTGGTACAGTACAAATCTCATGTGTGCTGTATTGTCAATGCAACAAACATGAGATTACAGAGAAATACTGCACACATGAGATTTACTTGTACGTAGTTCATGCTTCATGCTTGTTGTATTTAGTACATATTGTGTACTGTACGTATGTGTGGCTGCTGTGTGTGTACAGCCTACATGTGGGTCGTGCTATCTCTGCTACCTGATACCTGCGCCGTGGTTGCTAATCTCCCCTGACACCTTTTCCATGTTTGTTCAGGACCTAGCCTGTGTGTGATATACTGATAGGGGCATCCTGCTTAGATGGATGCTGGGTCAATGGTTGGGGCTGTTTGGCTTCTGGTGGGTGTCAGTCTTAGCATCTTGTCTGTCTTGCACTGTTCTGTGGCTACTGTGGCTACTGTCAATACTGTGTGTACTGTGTGTACTGTGTGTACTGTATGTACTGTGTGTACTCTGTGTGTACTGTGTGTACTGTGTGTACTGTGTGTGTACTGTGTGTGCTGTGTGTACTGTGTGTACTGTGTGTGCTGTGTGTATTGTACTGTGTGGAATGTATGTACTGTATGTAGTATGTGTACTGTATGTAAAATACATTTACATACCTACGGTTTGTGTGATTTATGGTATTGTGTATTTTCTTTGTATACTTGTTTGTGGAGTAAACAAGCTGTGTTTTTGTACACAACCAAAATGGAGTCAATTCACAACTGAAGCTAGTGTGCTAAGAGGGAGCTTTGGTATTGTCTTACGTTTCGCTACTACAGGTGGAGAGAGAGGGTTTGATGGCAAAGGATCCAGTGTACCATCAGATAGACCCTGATTACAACTATGCTACAGTTGGAACGGGTGAAGAGGTGTGTTGAGTTTAACCCTTTACGTATGTACATAGTGTGTGTGTGTGTGTGTGTGTGTGTGTGTGTGTGCGTGTGTGTGTGTACATAGTGTGTGTGTGTGTGTGTGTGTGTGTGTGTGTGTGTGTGTGTGTGTGTGTGTGTGTGTGTGTGTACATAGTGTGTGTGTGTGTGTGTGTGTGTGTGTGTGTGTGTGTGTGTGTGTGTGTGTGTGTGTGTGTGTGTGTGTGACATTTACCTTGTACAATATATGTGTGTATGTATGTGAATGTACATTGACAGTACATGTGTCTGTGTACTTACGTATGTGTGTACCGGAGCTCACAGTTGCATGTAGTGCCCCTGCCCTTGCCCTTGAGTGTGAGCAGGTGTTACTGATCGGCAGAAATGAACACGAGCAGAGGGTTGTGATCATGAATAGAGCATGGTGCAGAAAACCCTTCAGAACTGCACGTTTCAAGTCTTTTAACAAGTTTATGTACAGCTTGCAGTGATAGTGGCTGACCTAAGAGCTGTATCCTGTCCTAGTGAGGAAGCTTGAACCCATACTGTGACATGATATGAATTGAATAGAGCCTGCCAGGGAGCTTGAAGAATTCCTGGAAGCCTTGCTGGGCAGGGCAACCGGTACAGGTGGTCCACAGTGGGAAAGTCTCCCAAGCTGTGTGTGCAGTGTGAAATTGAATTTCTAATACCCACCAACAGTTATCAATGAGCCCCATCCTCCCAGGAGTGTGCACCAGTTAGTGTGTGTGTGTTTCAATGGCCCACAAAACGTTGCAAACTAGTTTTCTACGCTACATTCTCACGTCTGCCAGGAATTGGATATTGTTACAATGCAATTTTGAAACTTTTGTCCACAAATAGAAACACTTTCCAAAACAGATGGTCTCCCCTGTGATCAATGCGTCTTAGCTCTCATGTACCATAACTACATAATGTGTGAACGCATCATTACTTCTCTTCCTGCAGTGTGGCCACCATGAAGGCTTATACTGTATGACATCTGTTTACGTTTGCTGTAGTCACAAAATAACTCAATGTTCCAAGATACTCCAAATCGACCCGCTGCAATCACACAGTCACACACAGGCTTATTACAGATGCTGAGTACAGACAATAACATGTTTGTTCCGTGTTCATTACACATCCACAAATGTCACTTTGCTCAACCTATATATTTCAGTCTGTCACAGTCAC
>CAUJGJ010000483.1:888616-906116 GCA_963170055.1 Halisarca cf. caerulea | reverse complement strand
TGGGCCCAATGTATGTTGCATGTGGGTCCAATGTATGCTGCATGTACATGTGGGCCCAATGTATGCTGCATGTGGGCCCAATGTATGCTGCATGAGAGCCCAATGTATGCTGCATGTGGGCCCAATGTATGCTGCATGTGGGCCCAATGTATGCTGCATGTGGGCCCAATGTATGCTGCATGTGGGCCCAATGTATGCTGCATGTGGGCCCAATGTATGCAGCATGTGGGCCCAATGTATGCAGCATGTGGGCCCAATGTATGCTGCATGTGGGCCCAATAATATGATGTAATTATGACCGTAGACAGTGAGATTGATGTGTGATTTAATTGGCACAAAATTAAGATGTGTAGTGTAAGCTCTTAACTGGAATTACAGAATTGCAGGCAGAAATGAACATACGTCGATTAAGGAAAACAACTACTAGTAGGTTCAAGGTGATATAAAGGGACTACAAGGGAATCAAAATACAATCATGTGAACAAGGACATACACAGTATATACACATGTTAATTGCTACATGGACAGAGATTAGGTAGGAGTACATGTCAGCGTAGAGATTTGCTGGGGAGTTGCTTGATAGATGTAAATTAGGAGAGATGGCAGTGGCAGCATGGGCACTAGTGCATCGGTTGTCAGGGCAAAATGTAGATAGAAAACGGTCCCAAAATACTGTGATTAGTTATGAACATGTAGCATGCATTTCGTGAGTCTTACACGAAGAAATAACCGATTAGTTGCTGTTTTATGATGGTCAATGGTAAATGCAGGTTGATTGTAAATGGTATAGCGTTCCACAGTCTGGTTACTCGGGCAAAATAGAAGTGTCTGACCTTTCATGAATGTGTAAGTTTGTAAGCTAAGTGGTGTTTTGTGGATTGTCTTGTTCCAGATGTTACAAATGATACGTGGCTCAATATTTGACTGTATTGACAGGGCAATTGTAAACATTTGACCATAAAAATCAAATCATGTAATTCAAGCCAGTACATCAGTGGGAGCATTTGGAGTTGTTAGCCTGTTTCTGTAACTGGTAGAAAAGTCATTAGTGATGAATTGGCTAGCACGTCTCTGAATGTTCTCAAGGGACACAATATCCTTTATAAGGTATGGTCTCCATAATTGTGAGCAAAATGATAATTTGGAGCGCACTAGAGATAGGTAAAGCGATTTCCGTACAGATATCGAATGGGAGGAACCATGAAGAATTTGTTTGATAAAGTTGAGAGCACTGTATGCAGATGTACAGATAGATTTGTAGTGGGAAGTCCATGAAAGATTATATGTAAAAAGTTATATTAAAAGTCATTTGATGCAATTGTCTGTGACAACTACATGTCACTGACAACAATAATGTCTGTGTTGTTTGAGTGACCCTCTGTACATACTGTGTATGTGGTAGGTAAAGAGGGGGCAAACCCTCTCGTTATCACAGCTGATTGGTGCAGTCAACATGTCTCTTTGGAAGAGTGTTTTCCATTATAGATATAAATGTACACAACAGGTGTAGTAGTGAATACCAGTGGACACTGATAATTCTTCACAATATATCACTAATTCACTATAACCAGTTACACTTTCATAGTAAAACATTAGCTAGGTCACATGAAGGTGTTCACTATATATATACACAGAAGTTAACTGTAATAGATCTCTTTGTGACGAGGCTCACCTGTATGCCTGTTGGGATGCCTGGCTCATCTTAGCTCACCGAAAGCTGTCTGCATGCATGGGATGTTTGATGCCTCTCACCTGGGCATGCTAGTACAGTGTGTGTATATACTAGTACATCAATAGAACGTGTACCTGAGGATATGGGGGAACATGGAATATGTACTTTACATGGGTAAACTTGTGAATCTGCCCTCACTTTATCTACCAAACCAGTGTAATCACAAGGATTTACTGGTACCAAATACTCTATATATATATGCATTTACTATAATGTTATGATCCAGGAATTCTATCTCATGGTGACCTGCAGTCCTTGGACTATTGTCACAATAGAGAATGCTAGACTGCTCAGGTCTTCTGTATATTATGGCTTTTGCTTGTATGCTCACTTCTTTTGTGTGGCATATGAGACTCTTTGTTCTCTCCCCCCCCTCTCCACTCCCCTCTCCCCCTCCCCTTCCTCTTCCTCCTCTCCCACTCCCTCTCCTCTCTCCTCCAGTCCATCTGAGCTGTCCAGTCCTGACCTCCCCAGTTTACTACTCCAGTTTTGTAAACAAGTTGTGGACGGTTTAGCTTGTCTAGCACGTAAGTCCTTTGTTCACAGAGATATTGCAGCAAGGAACATCTTGTTGGACAAAGACCTCAACTGTAAGGTGAGGATTCTTGAGGTTAATTTGATTTGTTCTAAAATGTTCTTTATGATAATGTGGTCGAGTAATCATTCATGTTATTTGTGCTATCCCCAATTCAGATTTCTGATTTTGGAATGACTCGTGATTTGGAAGCTGAACAATACTACATTGTTGGTAAAGGTAGACAGATTCCCGTGAAGTGGACAGCTCCTGAGGCTCTGATGTACAAGAAGTACAGTACAAGTAGTGATGTATGGAGCTATGGTATGTTGATGTACGAGATATGGTCAGTTGGACACAAACCATTTGAAAAGCTCGCAATAGAGGAAGTGAGTCCAAAAGGAGTCTTAATTGTAACAGTAGATCTGTACATACGTGGTAGTACCCCTTTTGAGAGATCATCCTCATGAAGATCACCTCTCTTGTGAGACTGGCTTTGCATGTCACAAATGTATGCATGACCAACATTAAGATCCCCTTCGTAAGAGCCACCCCCCCCCCCCCTCCCCCCCCCCCCCCTTATAAGACAATCTTTCATACACTACTTGTTTAATAGTGGTCTACTTGAATGGGGTACTTCTGTCTACACATGTGAACTACATGTATGTATGTGTGCCTTGTTCAGATCCACTATTTTGTACTTACATTTTTATGTATATTTATTGCACATATACACACATGTTAATTGTTTTCTTTGTTCACTGTGTATATACATACTGCAGGTCATAGCATGTTTCCATAACAACTTCTGTCACCCACCTCCTCCTGGTTGTCCTAGAGCTGTGTATGAAGTAATGGTGAAGTGCTGGTAGGTGTGCGTGTGTGTGTGTGTGTGTGTGTGTGTGTGTGTGTGTATGTGTGTGTGTGTGTGTGTGTGTGTGTGTGTATGTGTGTGTGTGTGTGTGTA
The DNA here is from genome assembly GCA_963170055.1 of Halisarca cf. caerulea. Lineage (NCBI taxonomy): Eukaryota > Metazoa > Porifera > Demospongiae > Chondrillida > Halisarcidae > Halisarca > Halisarca cf. caerulea. The sequence continues at coordinate 902,903 of CAUJGJ010000483.1, read as the reverse complement.
TGTGTGTGTGTGTGTGTGTGTGTATGTGTGTGTGTGTGTGTGTGTGTGTGTGTGTGTATGTGCATGTGTGTGTGTGTGTGTGTGTGTGTGTATGTGTGTGTGCATGCTTGCGTATAGGATTACAACAAGCTAGCCTTGCTTACCAGTGTACACTCTAATCATTTCTTCTCCCCCAGGAACCCCTCCCACAATGAGAGACCAAGTGCTTCAGATATGGGTGGGGAATTCTGTAAATCAGAGAGGATCCTACTATCCTGGAAGAAAGAAGACATTGTGTCACCTTCTGCTCAAGTGTTGGGAGGTCCTCTATCAGATGGAGAGGGGCTCTACAAAGAACTGCAATTCTCTTATTCTGAGCAAAAATGAGTGCAGTGTGCTTGAAAGCAGTACATTGCCAATTGGTGCTCTTTTTGCTCAGCTCTCGTGCCTGTTTAATATTTAATATTCTTTTTAATTATTGTTCACTTTATGTTTTTATTTTGCCGCACTGTACATGTAACATGACCATGATTTACTAATATCATTTGCTCATTCAATTCTGCATGAAGTGTGTGCTGTGACCAAATTTTGTTTGCATGACTGTTATAATTATACTGATGTGGGTTTCTGCACACACGTGCACACACACACGCACATGCACACAATTAAGCTTGACGTGAAGTGGCAGCGCAGTGGGGAAGGTACGTATTAGACCTACATTATTACTACTATAGAGTCTCTGGATCTGACTCGTGCCCAAACGTTGAAGCTTTGTTAACTAATCACCATTGTACTGAGGAATTGGTTGTGACCCAGCAATAACCATGGAGATTCACTTTAGAATCTCTGTGGCTCTCATGTGTTCTCTGTGGCTCTCATGCATGTGTTGGTGTCTTCTCAGCTCAATGGCAAGTGAGTGGTTACCCAACTCTTTTTCTTTGCCTTGGCTTGCCACTATCACTAGAATCTGGTGATGTGGTTGGATTCTCAGCACAGAACAATGATGCCCAAAGTGAAGGATTAGGCATTGCTACCTCTAGTACCAGTGATACCAGGTATACATTGTTTGAGTTCAACCCTTTAGTCGAAACAGCAGTAATAGATGCAGCTATTTCAATTTGCACACGAGTAATACCTCTGATATCTGCTGAAGGTACTGAGTCTCCAACAAGTGTTTTTTTTTATTATTACAGTGGAACCTGTCTATTGCGGTCACCATTGGGGTGAAATTTTTTGGCTGTTATAGACAGGTGGCTGCTTTAATGAGGTAGAATACCATACATTACTGCTGATTCGGAGAAGAATTAGTGGCTGGTATAGACAGGTGGCTGCATTACACAGTGACCACAATAGACAGGTTCCACTGTATGACTATGTTCTATCATGTACGTAGATGACTGCATGCATACTGTCAACATCTGCGCGGATACCACTATCAATCCCACCTGACCCTCCTAGCCCACCAGTGCATGGCTGCTATTGGGGGGGGGGGGGGGGGCTGTGGGTGCTGTAGTTGTAGTGGTCCTTGTCCTCATCCTCCTCTCTGTTGTGGTGGCAGTTTGTGCTGTCAAGAAGAGGCCAGAGGAAGAACAGGCTTGGCGAAGCACCTATCCATGATCCTCCAACTATTGGTGAGTATATGCATACAGTATATGTACTGTAGTGAAAGATCTGATTCCGTAGTCATTTCAGCAGTCATATTGTAGAACTTCCTGCGTTATAAATTTTAATAATTGCTTGCTCATTAGTTGATTGAGAACCCAAGTGCTGTTTTATCGCCTATTTTGTTATGAATGCAATAGCTTGTGCAAATTAAGGTTATAAGTAGTAAATTTAAATTACACCTGTATTTTGCCTATCACCCCCCTGCATGTACTGTACTTGGCCTATACCCCCGGACCTCCTGCATGTACTGTACTTTGCCTATACCCCCGGACCTCCTGCATGTACTGTACTTTGCCTATACCCCCAGACCTCCTGCATGTACTGTGTGTATACTCTTTCTATGGACACATAACATGGACTTGAGAAATAATAAATACATCCAGTCATATCATGTATACGTGTACGTCATTGAGTACTTGTTACAATGCAGCTCACTTACATGTCTTGTTGGTTCTGTGACTGCCAAACAGCAACACTTCTCATGTCTTTGTAAAGTTTCATTTCATTGTCTGTTTCAATTAAAAAAATCGTAGACTAGTTTTGCAACAAAACTTAGTGGATCACACTACGTACTTCTCTGGCTTATTTATGTTCACTTTAGTATGGTTATCATAATATTATAATAATATTATATTAATGTGATATCTTAATTTAATTAAATTTCCTATAACTTGTTATTTATTCAGAAACCAATGAAAATGAAATGTACACATCTCTGAAGCAGTCAACTCCTGCACAGGACAAAGTCTACACAGAACTCAACACTCGTGCAGTATACACTTCACTTGATCCTCAAACCACTCAGAAAGATGGAGAGTACACTCATGTTCTCACAAAGGAGTCAACTTTGGACCTCACACCCACACAGCAATGTACCTCACACAGTAGAGTAGTTGGAGGAGGAGCTCACTCTACACCAGGTGATACAATGTACACTGCACTAGACCCTTCAGACAACTCAGAGCAACACCACATACACACCACTCAATGGAGCTGGACTGCTAAACGATACATATACATTGATGTTGTGGATGGCCATGAAGGAGTGAGTGAAATCGATTGTACGACGACGTCACGTGCATCTGTTCCATTTATCCACATCATATGATTTTGTACTATTTCAGGAAGCTGTGTATGTGGAGACTAGAACTCCTCAGGAACAGATGATGCTGTCCTCTCTGAAATGCAAGATCCCATCTAAATCCCTGACACTGGGGATAGCAGTTCATAGTGGAGCACACACTACAGTGTGCATTGCAAAGATGAGGAGACCTAATGGCCTACAGGAAGAGGTTGCTGTCAAACTAGAGAAGGAGGGAGCACCACCAGAATATACTTTGAGGCTACTAGAAGAAGCAGCCATTTTGCAGGAGTTGCAACATCATCACATTCTGCACCTAAAATTGTAAAAGTTTAAAACTATTATTATTACCGAGCGGTTTAGCGAGGTTAATTGTTACCGAGCGGTTTAGCGAGGTTAATTGTTTCCGTCGTATAGGGGAGTCTGATCGAGAAGCCCACGCACTTAATCGTATATTTTGGCCAATATGTCGTTTCTTTGTGCGCAAGTTGCAAGTCGGTGATAAAGTAAAGTGGCATTGAAGTGGCAATAACAGAAGCGGGCAAACGTGTTCTATGTGATAAGGTAAACTTTATGTGCATTTCCCCACTGGGTATTAGACAAAACGCGCCCAAAGTCACTTACGTTTGGGTCCGTGACAGTCCCATCTTGACCGATACGAAAAAATTAACAATCTTCATTATTATTGCACAATAATGTCTAAAACTTCTATACAGCGATTTTCAAGTTTCTTCCGCTAAACAGTAGGATTCACAATTTTGTTGTTCGGGTGATCGAATTGAGTAGCCATTGTGTCAGCCATTGTGTCGGACATCTTTAGGGGCATCTTTTTTGCAACTGCGCATGCGCAAGGACACGTGTAGATTATATGGCGCTATCTCCAAGACTGCTCTGTTTGCTTTCTTTGTTGTTTCGGCGAAGTCTATAGGACGTCTTCTTTCTCTGACAACTTTGTTCGAGTACAAGCTATAAAAATGAAAAAATAAAGGAATTACGAACTGCTGGCAACTTTTACCAATAAACTGGCGGCCCGTTTTGCTTGGAGTCGAACATGTCAGTTTTATCTATGGTTTCGAAACAAGTGATTTAGCGAAAAGAAGTAAGAAAATTGGAATGTGAAGTGTCATAAAAAGGTATTGATTGACAAATTACAGTTCAATATCGTTCGTGTGTTGCGCACTTTTGTTATTGTTTTCCACTGTACTTGGAACACTTGATTTGACTAACTACGGTTCATGTGCACCACTTTGCACCATCTTGTGATAAAATTATACATATTTGATTGACATAATCTGCAATGTGTGATTATATCTGATATGATAGAGACTAATTGCATGCTACGTTGACTTATGATAATATAACTTTCAAACAAATTCTATAACGTAACAGATCATTTGTATAAAATCAATGCACAAAATGTTCTGGCCATGTAGGCCTTCATCAGCTGCATAAAATGTTTTATACAGCTGATGAAGGCCTACATGGCCGAAACATTGTGTGCATTGATTTTGTACAAATAATCTGTTACGTTCCTGATCGAATGTAAACTGACACTTCACATTTCATTTAACATCCTGATATATACATGCAGCTCATTTTCACTGGTATTGTTGGTATGCCGTTTTCTAAAATTATACATGCAATACAGCAAAGAAAACATGTAATTGAGCACATGATGTATTCAACTTGACTATTGTTTGTCGAAGTCTAAGTCTGAGAGATGTATGTAGTGCATGTATGGAACATGCACCGCTATGCCAAATATTATTATAATGTGACATCAGTGGACTTTCAAACTGATATAGCAAATGATTATATACCGTATATGCTCTAATTTTTCTTCATTCCAAATATTCGTCATGGGCTCCAAAAGGGATAAAAAGCATTCTAATTGATGACGAAATAACATGTGTTTTAATCCTACGTATGTCAGAGACCCTAATTATTCGTCACGCAGGCTGGCCGCCTTCATTCTGCCATTTGTTGTGCCATTGATATACCGTACTGGAGAAACCGCTGTTCCTTCGTTTATATTTGTCATTTTTATTTCGTTTGAGTAATCGTCAAATCATGGAAGATTTTCATTTTTCATTCGAAATTCCTTGTATATGTGCATGGTATCCTCGAACGGGCGCAACAGTTCTCAAGCTAGAAACGTCTATTTTTTGATGGTTCTAATTCGCCGTCATTGATTCTAAATATTTGTCCCCCCATTCCAATTATTCACCACCTTTCAGAAACCTTGCAATTCCATTCCAAATGACGTTTTTTCGTGACAATTGCTCTGACGAAAAATTAGAACATAAACGGTATATGCACATTTATGTATATTTGTTAAATTCTGATTTTAATTGGATTATACCATGTGAAATGTGTCTGAAGACGGCCTCTGCAGAAACCATGGATTTCATCGCAATCAAACAAATCTAATGTAACCCAAAATTTGAACCTATTTTATACACAGCAGCCTGTGTCGCAACTGTACTCCAAGCACCTGAATATGTCAAATCCACAAATTTAAATGCACTTACATACAAATCATCTAAAACACAATGTCATGCAGATTGGCTACACATCACAGAAACAAATTTCATGTACGTATGAGCAGCAAGTTATAAATGACATTGTGTGATGTATGTTCAATCAATATGAAGTTCATGGATTCAAAAGAAATAAGTCAGACTTAATTCTTGAAAAAAAAAACAGACTGTTTGTTCAAATAGAACCAAATAATAAACCAAAAATGTTTGCAACTTCGTTTCTATCACTCGATCATGCAGTTGTGTGGTGGTACATGAATTACAATATTATTGATTCAGAATTAATCAAGGTCTACGAATGCATATGTTCAGGTAAATTGACAATAGCATTATGTTGAGGAAGCATAATTATAATACTAACTTCTAGCACCATGGACTGCAAATTGGTTTCTTGTGCAGATTATGTGCAGTGGTACATGTCACATGCATTGCTCAGTGCTAGTGTCAATTTGAATGTTCAAGCAGGCCAAATTGAACCAAGCATTGCAATTCAATTGAATCATATACAATGAAAAGTGACCATTTATTTTGGCAATGCAAATTTAACGCAGTGTCACCAGAAGAAATAAAAACTCAACAGATTTGTGTCAATCACTGATGCATGACTCAATCAAATTGAATGTCAAATGTCACAAATTGCAAATGTTACACTGTCGTACAGCCTTGCTTCTCGAGTACTGATACTGTAGTCTACACACTGTGTCTTGCAAGCATGTGTCAAGTGAGTAAACAACAAAACTGCTAACTTTGCATCTGCATGGCAATTGTAATATACCATTGCACTGGCAATCTAGCCTTATAACTCAAAGCATGAGCACACACATCAGTTTTGAATTCATAAGCAGCAGTCAAAATGGAATTGAACACAATTCAATTTCTATTTCAAAATTCAATTTTTGTTTTAGCAATCGCGAGGTTCTGAACTTGGTTCACAACTAGTTTATATATGATAACATAGACTTCAAGTTGGCATTCATTTCATTCGTAGGTGATGATGGTGGCTGAATACCTATCAACTGGTTCACTTGGGAGGTATTTGACATGTGTGAGAACCAAGTGAGTGCAGTCCTGACATTTATACCTACATAATAATTATTTATTATTTCAATTAACTGTCATACTTTCACACACACCACATAAATAATCACTTTATGCTTCATTGATATAGGCATTGCATTCTTTGTATGTCACTTTTAAAATGCCCTCTCTCTCCTCCTCCTCTTCTCTCCCTCCCCTCATCTCTCTCTCTCTCTCTCTCTCTCTGTGTGTATGTGGGTGTACGTATATGTATACATGTTTAGATGTGTACCTTATAATGAAGGCCATATGGATGTGAATTCCTATGAACACATGCACGTGGTGCCAGTCTATTATACTTTACAATGTGGTTTGTTGCTATGTATAGCAGCATGCTCATACTGTAGGTGTGGTTATGGCTATCAATGTGTGAATGTGTGTGGATTTGTACATTCTCTGCTTCAGTACAATGTAAGTATTCTGGAGTATACACCTGTGTGCTACGATATAGCCATTCATGCTGTATGTGTTTATTAGTAAATTTGACTGCTTTCTCTGTGCAACTAAATGTAATCCACTTCTCTTCATTGGCAGCTGAAATCACTGAAGTTCAAAGACTCCCTCCCTCCCCCTCCTCCTGGTTGTCCTAGAGCTGTCTACACCATCATGACAAAATGCTGGTATGTAGTTTACTGCATGCACATGTATACTGATCAGTGATGACCGTTGAAATGGATGTACAGGTGGTGTATGACGGCCATGATTGCATGTACTTAGGGGCTGACACTCCCATTGTAATAATATTATGTTAATCCATCATGCATTAATAACCCCCCTCAGGAACCCCTCCCACAATGAGAGACCAAGTGCTTCAGTTATAAGTGGGGAATTCTGTAAATCAGACAGGATCCTACTATCCTGGAAGAAAGAAGACATTGTATCACCTTCTGCTCAAGTGTTGGGAGGTCCTCTATCGGACGGAGAGGGGCTGTACAAAGAACTCCAATACATGTATTGTGATCCGTACTATTACTGAGTGTTCAATCTTATTCCAAACAATGAGTATAATGTAGTTGTGTATACTGTTGAGTTTACATGAACTAATTGTTTTCAATAATTTTGTGTCAGCAATCAAACACGGCATGACTACAGCATTCCCTTGTAGAGTACAGTGAATTTTCATTAATCTACCAATTGCAAGCCCTTTTATCCGCCATTAATTTGGTGCATAAATTGTTCGATTGAGAAGACTGCGCACATTGGTTTGAATAAATTTATAATCCGCCAAATTCATTAATCTGCCCAATTTTATTTAAATGAATTGTGCATAGTGGATCAACAAGAATTCATGCACTATTAATAATGTGGTATACGAAAAGCTAGTGATATTTGTGCATGGATGATCATCACGTGTGCATAAAATGTATATATTACACAATCCTCCTTGTTCCCTAGTGCCAAGCTGCCCCGGCTAACTCATAGCCATCACTCATCATAAGCTTCCACCTCAGTGACCGTGGCAATCTTCCTTCCACCGTTCTTCACACTCACACCCCACATGGTGGTAGACTAGCCATCTTGATCATGGTGACCGTAAAGATGTTAATTATTGTCAGTACTATGAAGGATCGAGGTTCCGCTGAGTCCTAAACAATACATTGCAACTGTCATGTAAATATTGAAAGTCTGGAACAACATTGGCATTAAGGATAAAAGGGGGAGGGGATAAAAAGAAAATGCTGAGCGTTTAAATATTAAAAGTCTTTAAGAGCATGCAAAATGACATTAACAATGAAGGGGGAGGGGATAAAAAGGAAATGCTGAGTGTTCGACAGCAGGGAGACTTTTGGAAACCCCAGCAGAGTTGCGCCAACATGGGAATTCCCTTACCCTAATTCCGTAAATAGCTCCCGAACCTGTCCAAAACGAGAGCTAGTAGGCTATCCTAAGTATCCTGAAGTATCAGCAGGTGAAAGGTATTACATCAGTACTAACAAGTCTGAAGGACTTATTCGAGTCGTACACGATTACTAAGTTCAGTAGCTAGAGTCTCTTAATCCGTCCAATCGATCCAACCCCGTCGGACAATCATCATTGTCCTCAGGATTTGGTTGTGACCCAGCGATAGCCATGGTGATTTCCTTCTTCTCTGTGGCCCTCATGTGGTGGTGTCTTTTCAGTACAGTATCAAGTGAGTTATAGCTTAACTTTCCAACTCTTCACAGCTATCATAGAGTGTCTAGTAGTAGCTAGTGAACCTTCATTTATCCAGACCCAGCTAGTGGGAGCAGCCTATGGTTCGGGTATGTGAGGTAGAACTACAAAGATATTATGTGTTCGTATTAGATAGTTGCAAATCGAGCTCTGTATAAGCTGAGGTACAGAATAGAATTTACTTAGTAAGTACCTGGTCCTGGGTTAGTACATAAGTACTCTTGCTGAGAAAGTACAGTGGACCCCTCTATTCCGGACACCTTGGGACCAGTACAGTGGACCCCCTCTATGCCAGACACCTTGGGACCAGTACAGTGGACCCCCTCTATCCAGACACCTTGGGACCAGTACAGTGGAGCCCTCTATTCCGGACACCTTGCATGGGACCAGTACAGTGGACCCCTCTATTCCGGATACCTTGGGACCAGTGCAGTGGACCCCTCTATTCCGGACACCTTGGGACCAGTACAGTGGACCCCTCTATTCCGGACACCTTGGGACCAGTGCAGTGGACCCCTCTATTCCGGACACCTTGGGACCAGTACAGTGGAGCCCTCTATTCCGGACACCTTGGGACCAGTACAGTGGAGCCCTCTATTCCAGACACCATGGGACCAGAGATGACTGTCCTGATTATCGAAATGTCCTCATTTCAGGGGTTAAGGATGTACTATGGCAAAGCATGGTGAATCATTTGGTTCCAGTGGCATGTGTCCACATAAGAGGGGTTTCTGCAATTAAGGGGGCTGGATTAGAGGGGTTCCACTGAACTCCTCATTCTGTCCCCTCCTATACATACAGTCCATAAATCTGTTCTGATAGTAAGTACCTCTGGTAAGTACACTGAGTCTGTCTTCCCTTTTAAGCAGGGAACACCACCCTCCTTAATTTTCGGCTTAGACAATTTTTTATTTTGTGTAGAGTCATTCCTTCTTTGTTCAGACACTTCAAGTGAATAGATTAGGTAAAACTGACACTGCGCATAGCGATCCGAACTCAATACTAAATAACATACAACTGAACCAGGATAATGGCAGCTGTGCACTAGACTACTACTGGCTTACGCAAATGCCACCCTCCTTCATTCTTTTCTAGTGACTACCCTGCTAGGAAGTACATAGGCTGCCCCAAGTGGTCGCATATGTGAGGTTTGGATAAATGAGGGATCAGTACATAGGCGGTGGGACCAGTGGGGCACCACCCCTCCCCTAAACTCTTATGCAATAATAATAACTATTATGACTTTACAATGGAAGACCTGACAATGAATACTGAAAATGTTCCCCAAAATACATTTTTTTTACAAATTTTAAAGGAGAACCACATTGTGATTCTATAAACCCTCGTGTATGCATGTCTGTCATGACATCATGCAATATGCAACAATTTAACAAAAAAATGATCCTTCCTCTTAAGCAGTATTAATGGATAGTTATACATTCACTTGCTACATGCATCATATACCCCCCCCCTTATGTTTACATGCTCCGCCACCACTGCATTGTATCACTGCATGTGCGTATGTTGATTTCACAGGTAAATGTGAGGTTGGCTTGCCACCAGTACCTTCAGACTTCGAAGGATCAGTCAGTAATCCAGGAGTTCAAATCATTGCTGAAGGACTATCTTTTAACAGATCAGCTAGTATCAAAAGTATTCACTTGGGAGGAACATGTAGTTCAGGGAGATGTTTTGGAGAGTTTCAGGTTTGGAGACAAGTAAACCAGAGTACATTCTCTCTCCTCCAAACGTACCTCATCACTGTACAACCTACAGCAACCACCTACTTCTCTACCTCAGTCCCCATCAGTGGCACTCCACTATTAGTAGAATCTGGTGATGTGGTTGGATTCTTAGCACAGAACAATGATGCTCAAAGTGAAGGAATAGGCATTGCTACCTCTAGTACCAGTGATACCAGGTATACATTGTTTGAGTTCAGCCCTTTAGTCAAAACAGCAGTAATAGATGCAGCTACTTCACCTCACATACAAAGTTTAACAATACCTCTGATATCTGCTGAAGGTGAGTGTGCTCTAAGAATTAGACATACAATTCTGCATGTAGGTAGGTGGCCATGAGACAGCTCCCATGGCTGTATTCCTATGAATGCACTCATGGATCATAGTGGTTCCAACTACACAATGGCAAGCATGTGCTAGATTTGATTATGTGTTGTTGTTCAAGTTGGAGTATCACGTATGTTTACATAAATAGTTTAAAAATTAATATATTGCACACCGAAGTGTGATAAGTGAATAGCTAGATTAACTGCATCATTAATCCCATGACAGTCGTGGACAGCTAGATGTAAATATTAACTATCATACATCCTCAACCCCAGCATGCAGTTCACCTGGTGGATCTGGTGGTGGTGATCCTGACTCAACCAACAACAACACTTCAGCTCCGAACAACAGCCCAACTGGCATCATCATTGGAGCAATTGTAGGAGTCATTGTCATCGTTATTGTACTAGTTGTGGTCACTGCAGTCATTGTTGGAGTCAAAGTGAAGAGGAACAAATCCTCGCACAGCACAACACCTCTTGGGGCACAGGAAGGTGAGGGAAACCTCATGGCATTTGAAGAATTGTGTGAATCCTTTGATCTCGATATCCCGTGCTTGTGTGTGTGTGTGTGTGTGTGTGTGTGTGTGTGTGTGTGTGTATGTGTGTGCATGTGTGTGTGTGTGTGTGTGTGTGTGTGTGTGTGTGTGTGTGTGTGTGTGTGTGTGTGTGTGTGTGTGTGTGTGTGTGTGTGCGCGCGCGCGCGTATGTGTATTTACATGTGTGTGTGTGTCCTGTGTGTAATACCAGTTCTGTGTAAACGTACCGATATATGTAGTATATACCTGTGTGTGTTCATTGCATGATTTCACACTAACACATGCACACACACACACACACACACACACACACACACACACACACACACACACACACACACACACACACATGCATGCACACACACTCTTCCACATTTGCATACTATATATGTGATGCAGTTTTGTACGTACGTATGTGCAATGCATAGATTAACACATGCCTAATCATACATATAATATAAGTATTGAACTAAAATTAATGCTACAATACAAATCTTATACGTGGTGTATTGTCACTCCACACACATACAGTAGAAGTTGTACATACAGTATATACAGTACACACAGTATGCAGTATATACAGTATATACAGTATATACAGTACATACAGTACATACAGTACATACAGTGTATACAGTACATACAGTGTATACAGTATATACAGTACATACAGTACATACAGTACATACAGTACATACAGTGTATACAGTACATACAGTACATACAGTACACACAGTATATACAGTATATACAGTACATACAGTACACACAGTATACAGTACAGGTATAATATCTCCAATCCTAATCCTCAGACAATCAGTACACATCCCTGTACTCCAAGGCATCCCAACCACATCAGTACGAGACCAGAAGTGGTGTCTTTGGAGTGGAAGCTACTACCACACAGAATGGAGTCTTGAATAGTAAGTAACAGTTCACACACAATCTGCTATGTGTATCTATTCATGCAGAATTTGTTGAGGGGTTGGGAATCACTGGGCCAGGTCAGGCTGTTTTTACTTTACTTTTCAATTCAAATACCTCTTGCAAACAGCATGTTCAATTTTCAAATTTGTTATTCCTCCTAAAGTAAAACTGACCTGTTCCAGTGATCACAGGACACATTAATCAATTTACTATCCTTATATAGATGGCAATTTGTACGTACGACTTCACGTTGAAAATGTTTTTGCCTCCCTGCTAATGTTCTGTTTTGGCATTCTTTCTGTATAGCACGCTACCACAATATGGATGCCAGCCTTCCAAACACAATGCACAACCCATCTGTGGTAGACATCCACACTTATGGGGAGATCACATCACCCAGTGTGGTGGTTAATCAGGTACGTGTGTGTGTGTGTGTGTGTGTGTGTGTGTGTGTGTGTGTGTGTGTGTGTGTGTGTGTGTGTGTGTGTGTGTGTGCATGCATGCGTGCATGCATGCATGTGTGTGTGTGTGCGTGTGTGTACACATGCAAGCTCATACAGTAGGTGCATGTATTGCCCTTATTGGGTGTGAGCAGGTGTTAATGACAAACACAATCGGTCACAACAAGAGCTGTGCCATCATTTATAGAACATGATACAAAAGACCATTCAGAACTGTGAGTTCCATGTCTTCTGACAAGTGATTCTACATTGAAGGAGAATGGTTACGTGTAAATATATATGTACGTGTGTGTGAATGGACCAGGATAGGAATTGACAGATTTGGAATAAATCTAATTTGATGCTAATTCAGTAAGTATTGTCATTACCTAATAGACTTAAATAATTGGATTTATTTCACATCCAAAAGTCCCCAGCTGCAAATTTATGAGTACACTTTCACATACACATGGACCCAACCATGTACGTATGTACTGTAGGTCTGTTTAGGGCAGTTTGCTTTAAAGGTCCGCCTTTGCCTGCACCTTTTGGTTGCTCTGTTTGTGTCATGTGATGTTGCTGTATCCATGTACTGCACTGTGTGTTGTCAGTATGACTGGATTCTCTTATTTCAAACAGTTGGAAGTGTCTACTCCTATATACAGCATAGTACCATCTAAGGTGAGGGTTCAGTCTAGTACGTGTACACATGTGCACACACACATGCATGTAAGCACACACACACACGTATGCACACACATATGCACACACGACTCATGCATGCACGCACCCACGCACGCACACACACACACACACACACACACACACACACGCACACACACACACACACACACACACATACACTTCCACACACACACAATGTGATACACGTTTTGTATGTGCAGTATGTATAGATTATGTTATTATGTATTGCTCTATATGGCACAATGCAAATCTCATGTGTGCTGTATTGTCAATACAACATACATGAGATTACAGAGAAACACAGCACACATGAGATTACAGAGAAACACAGCAACATGAGATTTACTTGTACGTAGTTCATGCTTCATGCTTGTTGCATTCAGTACATATTGTGTATATATGTGTGGCTGCTGTGAGTAGTGTGTGTACTGTGTGTACTGTGTGTACTGTGTGTACTGTGTGTACTGTGTGTGCTGTGTGTACTGTGTGTGCTGTGTGTACTGTGTGTACTGTGTGTGCTGTGTGTGCTGTGTGTACTGTTTGTATTGTCTACTATTTATAAAATACATTTACATAGCTATAGCTTGTGTGATATATTGTGTATTTTCTTTGTATATTTGTTTGTGGAGTAAACAAGCTGTGTTTATGTACACAACCAAAAGAGAGTCAATTCTGGAACTGAGGCTAGTGTGCCAAGAGGGAGCTTTTGTATTGTCTTACGTTTCGCTACTACAGGTGGAGAGAGAGGGTTTGATGGCGAAGGACCAAGTGTACCATCAGACAGACCCTGATTACAACTATGCTACAGTTGGAACGGGTGAAGAGGTGTGTTGAGTTTAACCCTTTACGTATGTACATAGTGTGTGTGTGTGTGTGTGTGTGTGTGTGTGTGTGTGTGTGTGTGTGTGTGTGTGTGTGTGTGTGCGTGTGTGTATGTGTATGTGTGTGTGTCTGTGTGTGTGTGTGTGTGTGTGTGTGTGTGTGTGTGTGTGTCTGTGTGTATGTGTGTGTGTGTGTGTGTGTGTGTGTGTGTGTGTCTGTGTGTACTTTGTATGTACGTATATGTGTGTATTTGTGTACGTGTACATTGTACAGGTGCATGTGCGTGCACT
>CAUJGJ010000483.1:876116-883616 GCA_963170055.1 Halisarca cf. caerulea | reverse complement strand
GTGTGTGGGTGTATGTGTGTGTTTGTGTGTGTGTGTGTGTGTGTGTGGGTGTGTGGGTGTGTGGGTGTGGTGTGTGGGTGTGTTTGTGTGGGTGTGTTTGTGTGGGTGTGTGGGTGTGGGTGTGTGTATCTGCGCTCTACTACGTACGTATCTAAAAATACTGTCTGTATTAATTTTAATTCTATCTCAACTGTAGAAAATGATGGTGATGGAAATGCTGCCAAATGGAGACCTGAGAAAATATCTGGAAAAACTGTCATCAAAGTATGTACAAACGTATATGCATGTACTAAACAGACTGAAGTGATTATGTGCAGTTCTGTGTGTTGTGCAGACTAACTTGTGTACTCATGCATTAGCAGACCAGTGTGTGTACTCATGTAAGCAGACCAGTGTGTGTACACATGCATTAGCAGACCAGTGTGTGTACTCATGTAAGCAGACCAGTGTGTGTACACATGCATTAGCAGACCAGTGTGTGTACTCATGTAAGCAGACCAGTGTGTGTACTCATGTAAGCAGACCAGTGTGTGTACTCATGTAAGCAGACCAGTGTGTGTACTCATGTAAGCAGACCAGTATGTGTACTCATGCATTAGCAGACCAGTGTGTATACTCATGTAAGCAGACCAGTGTGTGTACACATGCATTAGCAGACCAGTGTGTGTACTCATGTAAGCAGACCAGTGTGTGTACACATGCATTAGCAGACCAGTGTGTGTACTCATGTAAGCAGACCAGTGTGTGTACTCATGTAAGCAGACCAGTGTGTGTACACATGCATTAGCAGGCCAGTGTGTGTACTCATGCAATAGCAGACCAGTGTGTGTACTCATGCATTAGCAGACCAGTGTGTGTACTCATGCATTAGCAGGCCAGTGTGTGTACTCATGCATTAGCAGGCCAGTGTGTGTACTCATGCATTAGCAGGCCAGTGTGTGTACTCATGCATTAGCAGGCCAGTGTGTGTACTCATGCATTAGCAGGCCAGTGTGTGTACTCATGCATTAGCAGGCCAGTGTGTGTACTCATGCATTAGCAGGCCAGTGTGTGTACTCATGCATTAGCCGGCCAGTGTGTGTACACATGCATTAGCAGACCAGTATGTGTACTCATGTAAGCAGGCCAGTGTGTGTACACATGCATTAGCAGACCAGTATGTGTACACATGTAAGCAGGCCAGTGTGTGCATGTACCAACGGAGATCAAAGTGTATGTGCACACATGCCGTTGTTATAGCAGTCCAATGTACGTACGTATGTGCACATGTTAACAGACCACACATGCATGAAGGTGGGCTGGTGTGAGCAAGATGTAGTGACTAGTACATAGTGTTACTGAGTGGACTTTGTGTACATACGTAAGTGTGTGGGGGAAGTGGAGTAAAGAATGTACTGTATGTACTGTATACGTAGCAGTGTCAAATGTCTCTTGAAAGTTGCTTAGAAATAAACACCTGTTTCAGTATGCCCCCAATCTCCCCCCCCCCCCATATTGGTAGGGCATAGTACATAGTCTGTACCGATCAGTATAGAGAGCTATTAAATATTACTTTTGGTAACTGGGACTGGTTTGATTCGTCCCTCAAGGTACTATGCATAGCAGTGTTTGCAGGATTTGCTGTGACTAGGTCCTGGGCTACTTGTAAGGTTTGTTCCTGTGTAAACTGCCGTACTTGTTTGGCAGAACCCCCTAACCATTCTTCCGGGGTTAGTTCTACTTTAGGGCGCATTTGCATACGTACAAGGTGGTGTGACTACAATAATGTTATTTAGTGTCATGCTACTAAAACTTGAAGGGTCAGAACGGGGCCAGGCCTAGGGCTTCCTGTGCCTACATATGTATCTGTACAGTCTATACTTGGACAGAAGTGAACCACAATGCAATAATAATGTTATTTAAGAAGTCATTTGATGCAATTGGCTGTGACAACTATATATGTGACAACAATGTCTGTGTTGTTTGAGTGACCCTCTGTACATACTGTGTGTGGTAGATAAAGAGGGGGTAAACCCTCTCGTTATCATAGCTGATTGATTTTCTTGGAATGTGCTACACAACAGTCAACATGTCTCTTTGGAAGAGTGGTTTCCTTTGTATGTGATATAAATGTACACAACATGTGTAGTAGTGAATACCAGTGGGCACTGATAATTCTTCACAATATCACAAATTCACTATAACCAGTTACACTTTCATAGTAAAACATTAGCTAGTTCACATGAATGTGTTCACTATATGCACAGAAGTTAACTGTAATAGATCTCTTTGTGACGAGGCTCACCTGTATGCCTGTTGGGATGCCTGGCTCATCTTGGCTCACCGAAAGCTGTCTGCATACATGGGATGTTTGATGCCTCTCACCTGGGCATGCTAGTACAGTGTGTATACATCAATAGAACGTGTACCTGAGGATATGGGGGAACATGGAATATGTACTTTACATGGGTAAACTTGTGAATCTGCCCTCACTTTATCTACCAAACCAGTGTAACCACACAGATTTACTGGTACCAAATAGTCTATATAATATTATATGCATTTACTATAATGTACTGATCCAGGTATTCCACCAAGCTCTTTAATCAACCACATGTATTCAATGAGAACTAATTGTGCATGGCAGCAGATTAACGAGTTTACACTTTACAACGTGCACACATCAGTATGGGGGGCTATCATTCCTGCTGTCTTTGTCTAATGCAAAGTACTGAATTGATGGGGTTGTTGGATAACCAGGTTATACAATACACACAGGGTATTTTTGGACAGAAAGATTTTTATGGATGTTAAACAATTGGACTATTCTGGTAAAAAATTGTAGTTCATGCCAGAAGGAAATGAAAACTTGCAGTAATACAGTAGAACCTGGTTAATCCGGCACCCATTGGGGAATGAAAAACAGTGCTGGATTAGCAGGTTGCTGGATTATAGAGGTCAGTCTGTATGGTAAATTAATGGTCAGTGTCAGAGAATCTTGACCGGTTTAGGAGAATGCTGGTTTATAGAGGTGCTGGATTAGACAGGTTCCACTGTATATACTAATTTTCATGAGTAAATATTTCATAAAGTTTCCAACCACTATAAAACCATGAATATTTCACCTCGCGAAAATACCCTCCATATGGAATTGTACCTCGTGGTGACCTGTAGTCCTTGGAATATTGTCAAAATAGAGAATGTTAGACTGCTCAGGTCTTCTGTGTATGTCTTTTGCTTATATGCTCACTTCTTTTGTGTGACGTACCGGACTCTTTGTTCTCTCCCTCTCTCCCCTCCCCTTCTCCTCCTCTCCCCTCCCCTCCCACTCCCTCCTCCAGTCCATGTGAACTGTCCAGTCCTGACCTCCCCAGTTTACTACTCCAGTTTTGTAAACAAGTGGTGGACGGTCTGGCTTCTCTAGCTCGTAAGTCCTTTGTTCACAGAGATATTGCAGCAAGGAACATCTTGTTGGACAAAGACCTCAACTGTAAGGTAAGGATTCTTGGGGTTAATTTGATTTGCTCTAAAATGTTCTTAATGATAATGTGGTTGAGTAATCATTCATGTCATTTGTGCTATCCCCAATTCAGATTTCTGATTTTGGAATGACTCGTGATTTGGAATCTGAACAATACTACATTGTTGGTAAAGGTAGACAGATTCCTGTGAAGTGGACAGCTCCAGAGGCTCTGATGTACAAGAAGTACAGTACAAGTAGTGATGTATGGAGCTATGGTATGTTGATGTACGAGATATGGTCAGTTGGACACAAACCATTTGAGAATAAGACAGTACATGAGGTGTGTGTGTGTGTGTGTGTGTGTGTATGTATGTGTGTGTGTGTGTGTGTGTGTGTGTGTGTGTGTGGACATGTGTACTTGCATGTGTGCAAGCGTGTGTGTCATGCGTGTGTGCATGTGTGTGTGTGTACATGTGTACTTGCATGTGTGCAAGCGTGTGTGTCATGCGTGTGTGCATGTGTGTGTGTACATGTGTGCTTGCATGTGTGTGTACGTGTGTGTCATGCGTGTGTGTGTGTGTGTGTGTGTGTGTGTGTATGTGTGTGTGTCTGTGTGTGTACATGTGTGCTTGCATGTGTGCGAGCGTGTGTGTCATGCATACGTGCGTGCGTGTGTGTGCATGTGTGCTTGCATGTGTGCGAGCGTGTGTGTACATGTGTGCTTGCATGTGTGAGAGCGTGTGTGTCGTGTGTGTGTGTGTGTGTGTGTGTGTGTGTGTGTTTGTGTGTGTGCACGCGTGCATGTGTACCTTCATAGAGAAGGCACACACTTTCTGTCTATATCTGCACACATCTCAGTCTTACCTCCTGGTGTACCACCTTCCCTTGACCCTTTCATCAGGTTGTCCCCATAGTGGGCAGTGGATACTGCCAGCCTCCCCCACCCGGGTGCCCTAGGGCAGTCTATCAGACCATGGTTAGGTGTTGGTGAGTGGTAACACATACGTATATGTCATGATTATGTTTTCAATGAACCATACAAAGCAGATATCCCCAAGTGTCCACGCTACCATACAGTGCAGATGTGGCCATGTGTACACGCTACCATACAGTATACAGATGTGGCCATGTGCACATTCTACCATACAGTACAGATGTGGCCATGTGCACATGCTACCATACAGTACAGATGTGGCCATGTGCACATGCTACCATACAGTACAGATGTGGCCATGTGTACACGCTACCATACAGTACAGATGTGGCCATGTGCACACGCTACCATACAGTACAGATGTGGCCATGTGTACACGCTACCATACAGTACAGATGTGGCCATGTGCACACGCTACCATACAGTACAGATGTGGCCATGTGCACATGCTACCATACAGTACAGATGTGGCCATGTGCACACGCTACCATACAGTACAGATGTGGCCATGTGCACACGCTACCATACAGTACAGATGTGGCCATGTGTACACGCTACCATACAGTACAGATGTGGCCATGTGTACACGCTACCATACAGTACAGATGTGGCCATGTGTACACGCTACCATACAGTACAGATGTGGCCATGTGCACACGCTACCATACAGTACAGATGTGGCCATGTGCACACGCTACCATACAGTACAGATGTGGCCATGTGTACACGCTACCATACAGTACAGATGTGGCCATGTGCACACGCTACCATACAGTACAGATGTGGCCATGTGCACACGCTACCATACAGTACAGATGTGGCCATGTGTACACGCTACCATACAGTACAGATGTGGCCATGTGTACACGCTACCATACAGTACAGATGTGGCCATGTGTACACGCTACCATACAGTACAGATGTGGCCATGTGCACATGCTACCATACAGTACAGATGTGGCCATGTGTACACGCTACCATACAGTACAGATGTGGCCATGTGCACATTCTACCATACAGTACAGATGTGGCCATGTACACACGCTACCATACAGTACAGATGTGGCCATGTGCACACGCTACCATACAGTACAGATGTGGCCATGTGTACACGCTGGATTGCTTTGAAGTTAGCCCGTGAGACTGACCTCATTTGCTTCAAAAACATGTATCTCCATCTCATTTGCAATATTGTTTTTGTTAATTTCACTATCACAACCTTTTTATTTTGAGGAGACCATTTTTATTTGAGGAAGTTTGTTCTAAACTTGTCTCACACACTGATTGGTATACGAGAGTGTGACAATGTATAGTTATATGGTTTGTATATCACACACACGCACACACACACACACATGCACACACACACACACACACACACACACACACACACACACACACACACACACACGCACACACACACACACACACACGTGCCCTCGCAACACACACACACACACACACACACACACACACACATACACACCAATCAATTGTGTCCCAAATCTGATTAATTGTGTCCCAATCAAAAGCTATTAGCAGAAGCCTTAAAATTACTCTTATTTGTCCCACTATACACCATTTTCCCAAGAATTCCTATCATTGTATAACACGATAATAATTGATAATAACAAAACTATGGATTCCCACATGTCGGCAATGATCCATCCTGGGCTTTTCCTTCCTGTGTGACAGTTTTCATGCTAAACTCCATGTGAGTTACTTGATAAGACCAGATTGAATACATTTGCCTCTCGTCCCCATTCCCATGTGCTAGTCTTGTCTCTCCTGCTCAATTTGTGACTGCATTTTCAAGCGTAGCTTTTCGAATTATACATCTCGTCATCATCAATCAGGCATCATGCGTGTTTTGATCCCATTGGTTAATTTATCCATCCACTCACTTACTTACATTGTTCAATCAGTTTTTAGTTTTTAGTTGTATGTACCTGAAGAAGCCCAAGTTGGCGAAACGTTGTACAATTGAATGATTGTTGATGAAGATTGTGACATGCGTTGTTTGTCCAAAGATAAGAGTTGTCCAAAGCTAATAGCATATACACTCTAATTTCACATGTTGAAGTTGATCATCACTTCTTAGCAATTTTCGTAGTTTTATTTTACGAGCAGCTGTATTTCCATTGGACAAGGTCCTGTCTAAGTTTCCTGAAATGTTACCTTTTTGTGGATGGTGGTAGAAATAAATATCTGTTCATTAATTGTTAAATATACAATATGTGCCTTTGTTCAATTTCGGATAAAACATTGCTCCCACATTCACTAAATGTCAAAATGTCTTCTGTTTCCTCACTTAAACAACAACACTTTGTACAGAACTCACAGCATCATGAGAAAGATGTGCTCTTGTTCTGAAAGATGCACTGGAGCACACGAGTGCAAACATGTGAACGTCCAGTTTGTTCATGGTTTAAATGTAACCATACTGTTAATATGAGCTCTTCAAAGTTATGGAAGTGTCAGTGATGTACATGTGTACATATGTTACTACCCACCCGCTCCCACTCCACCCCCACCCACCCACACATACACATATGACAGATATATACACATGTAGGCAAGCCCATGTACACATACACGCACTACACACACATATGTGTCTGCCCATGTGGACTCACACACACACACACACACACACACACACACACACACACACACACACACACACACACACACACACACACACACACACACACACACACACACACACACACACACACACACATACACACACACACAACACTCACACACGATAATGCTACTACTTTTCCCTTGCAAAACATCAAGTGATAGTATCTCCACCGCATGCAGGAATCCTGTTCACAATGAGAGGCCTACAGCATCAGACATCCTAAACGAATTCGAAGATTTAGGTCAAAAGCACTTTCTGGCATGTCCCAGGAGCAACATTTCAGAAGCAGCTCATCGCCTGGGGGCTCCACTGGCAGAGGGTGAGGAGCTGTACATTGATCTCCAGAACTCCTACAGGACTGCCAGCTGAACTGCATGCCTGACATTCCCCTAACAATTATTGTGTGTTTGCTTTTGGTATTTTGTTTTTTTTTTTCATAATGGAGTAAGTTATAATGAATTCTACCAAACATAA
>CAUJGJ010000483.1:863616-868616 GCA_963170055.1 Halisarca cf. caerulea | reverse complement strand
TGGCTTGTTTTTGAGTTACAGCACAGACACAGTTTGTGTGTGTGTGTGTGTGTGTGTGTGTGTGTGTGTGTGTGTGTGTGTGTGTGTGTGTGCACGTGTTTGTGTGTATGTGCACGTGTTTGTGTGTATGTGTGTGTGTGTGTGTGTGTGTGTGTGTGTGTGTGTGTGTGTGTGTGAGTGCACGTGTGTAGATAGTGGGGGTGGGGGTGCACTGTATGCATGCAAACACACACAAAGTGTGTCGCATGTACAAGTAGCACACATGCACACACACACACACACACACACACACACACACACACACACACACACACACACACACACACACACACACACACACATACACACACACACACACACATACACACACACACACACACACACACACACGTACACACACACACACACACACACATACACACGCACACACACACACACACACACGCACGCACACACACACACACACACACACACACACACACAATGCACAATGCACAACCACTAGTCTCAATGGAGATTTAATCTATTACTTACATGCACCCAATCACTTGTTTTACTCTGTGCGGTATACAGCAAAAGCAGTCAGTGTACAGTACATTGTACACTTATTTGCGTGCCAAAATGTCATAGGATCCTATTAAAACCCAATGGAATGCTAACTGCCCTACACAGAGTTCATCCTCATATTCGCACTGGACCCAGCCACCTCCTTTATCAGTACACCATTGCTCTCAATTGACATCCCTCACATTGATTTGTGTACATCAAACCCTTGAAATAAGGACACCTTCATGTAAAGGACAGATAACTGTGGTCCTAATGGTGTCCTTTTCTAGAGGCTGCGCTGCTTATCTCATCAAGGAGTGGAGAGAGTGTCCTTCACGCACCAACTCCTCCAAAGTTATTTGGATGTTTAGTAAACTTAATTCCTACCTCAAAGAGAACCTGCGTGGAGTAGTAATAATAGTACCAACATGAGCAATGAGGTTCCCCCTCTCACAATCATATCAAATGCTTGCAGTTGTGAATTTGTGAAGGGGACAGACAGGCATCAATAATTCTTGTTTTATGACTGCATGCTGCATGACAGCAAGACTGTACGTACATGTGGTTTGTTTTGCTTTAAATGTTCACCACTATTGGCTGTGAACCACACAAATGCCATCTGCTTCGGCCTCTACATAGTCACTGCCACAGTGTTTTTAGCCAGTTGTTCCTGTGGTCGCTAGATGACCACCTGAGTCAGTTGAATGGCCTCCTGAATCAGAAATATGACTGAGCAGTCATGCAGTAAATCACTTGTAGCTGTACAAAGTCCCTTGCATGTATGTACATGCTTGAAGTATAGTGTCTGCATAGCTGATGTCTGTTTCAGCCAGCCACATACAGTAAATGTAGACATTTTGGCGAAAGAGTGACTTTTCTGTGTGCTATACACAGCAGTGGACAACAGTGTTTCTACTCAGTGTGGCGTTAATGTACAGTATTTGCTTGAGTTGTGATCACAGTACAACGTATGTCCATAACTCGCATTGTACTGTGTGTGTGATCTGTTTTGGCCATGTACTGTGCTGTGACAGCAGTGGTTTCACACCGCTGGTGATGCTGTATGTACCGGCCACTCCAGAGAGGTGAGAGGTCATCCTTGGTAGCTGCTATGGACAGCTTGTACACATATGTACGTACCATGCATGGAACACAGGCACAGGGTACGATGCATGCACGTTTGTTCAGATGTACTGTGGAAACTCGTTACAGTGAATTCTGTGTACAGTGAATGAATTCATGTGACCCAGTAAATGTTCTACTATGAAAATTGCAACTGGTTATAGTGAATTTCTGATATAGAGAAGGATTTTTGGTGTCCCCTGGGATTCGTTATGATGAGTTCCCACTGTACCTGATATGCTTGCAGTGCGGTTAGGCTGGAGTGCTGCACACCCGTGTATTGCAGTGCGGTTTGGACTACTGCACACCCGTGTATTGTAGTGCGGTTTGGACTGCTGCACACCCGTGTATTGTAGTGCGGTTTGGACTGCTGCACACCCGTGTATTGTAGTGCGGTTTAGACTGCTGCACACCCGTGTATTGCAGTGCGGTTAGGACTGCTGCACACCCGTGTATTGTAGTGCGGTTTGGACTGCTGCACACCCGTGTATTGTAGTGCGGTTTGGACTGCTGCACACCCATGTATTGCAGTGCGGTTTGGACTGCTGCACACCTGTGTATTGCAGTGCGGTTTGGACTGCTGCACATCCGTGTATTGTAGTGCGGTTAGGACTGCTGCACACCCGTGTATTGGGTACTTAATTGCATGCTTAAAATAATTGTGAACTGCAATGAGTACTGCCCAATACAAAACTTTAACGCCTATTAACCGCGCACAGTACACACCGTAAATGATGTCTGCTATCCCTGATGAACGGGCAAAGGCAATTGAATGCTATTTGTTGAAGTACAATTCTTCGACACGCTAGATTAATGTAGAGATCTGGGCAGATAGCGGTGTGGCAGCCAGGTACATCACCTACATAGTATGTATTCTGTGCAGTTTGTGTACATATTACATTGTGTATTCATACCGAGTATGTGTCATTCACCCTATTGTTTTCATTCCCAGCTCACTCTGACTGTTCTCATTCCCAATTCATCCTACTGTTCTCATTCCCAGCTCAATCTGACTGTTCTCAGTCCTATGTACATATTTTCCCTGGATTATTGCTCTTGTTCCCATTTTACTCGATTTGCTATTTCCAATCCCATATTACTCAAACTGCTTTTTGCATTCTCTTTTCATCCAGTGCAAAGTCACACCGGCAGTGAGAGGGTTCATTGACCACTTGAATAATGAAAAAAAAAGAGAGATTATGATAATTGGCTCTGATTGCTCCGAATCGAGTGTTGCTCTGGCCAGTCTATCACCAAACTACGAGCTAGTACAGGTGTGTGCCTCTGTGTACGTGTGTGTGTGTATGTGTGTGTGTGTTGTGTGCATGTGTGTGTGTGTGTGTGTGTGTGTGTGTGTGTGTGTGTGTGTGTATGTGTGTGTGTGTTGTGTGCATGTGTGTGTGTGTGTGTGTGTGTGTGTGTGTGTGTGTGTGTGTGTGTGTGTGTGTGTGTGCATGTGTGTGTGTGTGTGTGTGTGTGTGTGTGTGTGTGTGTGTGTATGTGTGTGTGTGTGTGTGTATGTGTGTGTGTGCATGTGTGTGTGTGTGTGCATGTGTGTGTGTGTGTGTGTGTGTGTGTGTGTGTGTGTGTGTGCATGTGTGTGTGTGTGTGTGTGTGCATGTGTGTGTGTGTGTGTGTGTGTGTGTGTGTGTGTATGTGTGTGTGTGTGTGTGTGTGTGTGTGTGTGTGTGTGTGTGTGTGTGTGTGTGTGTGCATGTGTGTGTGTATGTGTGTGTGTGCATGTGTGTGTGTGTGTGTGTGTGTGTGTGTGTGTATGCATGTATGCATGTGCATACGTACATACATATATAGCTAGGTTCAAGTGTATGTGTAGTGCTTGTGTGTAAGATTGTACACATAAAGTACACATGTAATGTATGATTAACTGTATAATATTTTAAGGTGAAGATGTACACTGTATATCTAAGATTGTTCAGCAATGACGTCTATAGTTGACATTGGAACATAGGAGGTTATGCTTAATCCAGTCCTTGTCGCTACCCGTGCATTCAGTGAAATGATATCAGCAGGATTGTTGACCCGGTCTATTCTGTCTGGTAGGAGTCTGCGTGTCTAGTGGTTGTCTGTAGGTATGAGACTTCTGTCTATTAAGACCACTGTCTATAGAGACCACTGTCTATAGAGACCACTGTCTATAGAGACCACTGTCTATAGAGACCACTGTCTATAGAGACCACTGTCTATAGAGACCACTGTCTATAGAGACCACTGTCTATTAAGACCACTGTCTATAGAGACCACTGTCTATAGAGACCACTGTACACTGACCCGTATCAAGCTAACTCAGTGATACTAATGCACCTCTTTAACCACCTGTCTGCAGAGGACACTATTGTTTGGCCCTTGATCAGTCTTAATAAGGACCACCTGTCTACAAAGGCCACTGTTGTTTGGTGCAGACCAGTCTTTATATGCAGTTTTTAGTGTACATTATCTATGCTCACTGCATATGGTCGAGCCTCTCATAGCAACTCCCCAAATCGTGGAAGCCTCTCAATAAGAGAATTTGCTCGGGTCCAGACAAATCATTGTCATAGTCAAACCTCCAAATAATGGAAATCACCATATGTATCATAAAACATCTTGTCCAGTTCCAAGTGCCCACTATGGACAAGGTCCACAGAACGTAGTCGTGTGGTGCTTTGAAGAACATTTTTCCCATTTGTACATGATTTGTACCTGCGTTAGTAATTTTCCCAATGAGTGAATACATAATATTTGGTTTTTACAAGTTCTCACTGATGTGTTCCCAATGAACCCCATCACAGGAGTATAGAATATGACCCCAGTTGCCCAGTTTGTTTTTATACATAAGACTGTTGGCAGTTGGTAAGGGCACAATTTGTCTGAGCTGACAACAATAATATCATTACAGTATGGTTCACAGGAAGCAATAATACATTGTGGTTGCTGATTTTGGAGTTTTCAATTAGAGCCCATACCCAACATGGCTCCCTCAGGGGCTTCAATGCTTTCATGTAGGCAAACTTATGAAAATCAATAATGAAAAGGAAACAATACTTTTTTTTCAAGTCTGAGAGGTTGTTATTATGGTTTTCTTGAGGTAGGAAAGTTCAATCTGACAGCGTTTGTGTCTAATTGAATAAATTGCCAGGAATACCAGCTGTCTGTTATATCGAGGTGTGCTGTATATACTGTGTTTGGAGAGAAAACCCAGGTGCTTGCTATAAGGAGGTGTACTGTGATTGTGTGTACACTCTGGTCTAGCCCATATACATCCCAACTGTTTGTTACTGTGCGTGTACATGTTAACTGTGTGTACACCAGTGAGATGTACTGTTAACTGTGTG
>CAUJGJ010000483.1:832747-848416 GCA_963170055.1 Halisarca cf. caerulea | reverse complement strand
AACACACACACACACACACACACACACACGAACGCGCGCACGCACACACACACACACACACGAACGCGCGCACGCACACACACACACACACACACACACACACACACACACACACACACACACACACACACACACATTGAAGTGACGTCACTATTGCGCAACACACAAAATGGTGGGTCTAATCGGTGTTTTAGGGTCTTTGTCTAATTTGCAGCATGCTTGTGTAATTTCACGAACATGTACGTACCTATGTCTGTCAAATGTATTACTTGGTATTCTATTAACCTGTTGTAGGGAAAGAAAAAGAAGGGTTTTATTGACAAGAAGAATGCGTACACCTTTCACTTGGTACACAGAAGTCAGCAGGATCCTCTGGTAGCTGATGAAGAGGCCAGTCAGTATGTCTTCAAACCGACTAATAGGCGGGCGATGGAGGCTCAGCAAAGAACTTTAGAAGTAATTGCTAACGTGTGTGTGTGTGTGTGTGTGTGTGTGTGTGTGTGTGTGTACAATGCATGCATGTGTGTGTGTGTGTGTGTGTGTGTGTGTGTGTGTGTTTCTGTGTGTGTGGTGTATTATTTTGGGTATGTGTATAAGGTAAACCTGGGTAGTTTTGAAAACAGTATAATTTCGTAAACCTCGCTGATAATCAATAGTTTCATAAGCTACCTGCATAATTACAAAGCTCAGTATATCAAAGAGAGTCCCTTGCAAGTCTTCGGGTAGGTTATATGCCTTAAATGGACACTCAGATCAGCTGTCAGTGAAGAATCCGAAGATACACTGTTTCCGAAATTGCGCATGTTTACCTTATGGTTGATTGTCACAATGTGCATGTGAGTATGTGTGCGTCTTTGTGTGTGTGTCTCTGTGTGTGTGTGTGTGTGTGTGTGTGTGTGTGTGTGTGTGTGTGTGTATGTGTGTGTGTGTGTGTGTGTGTGTGTGTGTGTGTGTGTGTGTGTGTGTGTGTATGTGTGTGTGTGTGTGTGTGTGTATGTATATGTGTGTGTGTGTGTGTGTGTGTGTGTGTGTGTGTG
The DNA here is from genome assembly GCA_963170055.1 of Halisarca cf. caerulea. Taxonomy (NCBI): domain Eukaryota; kingdom Metazoa; phylum Porifera; class Demospongiae; order Chondrillida; family Halisarcidae; genus Halisarca; species Halisarca cf. caerulea. The sequence continues at coordinate 847,379 of CAUJGJ010000483.1, read as the reverse complement.
TGTGTGTGTGTGTGTGTACATGTGTGTGTGTGTGTGTGTGTGTGTGTGTGTGTGTGTGTGTGTGTGTGTGTGTGTACATGTATGTGTGTGTGTGTGTGTGTGTGTGTGTGTGTGTGTGTGTCTGTGTGTCTGTGTGTGTGTGTGTGTGTGTGTGTGTGTGTGTGTGTGTGTGTGTGTGTGTGTGCGCGCGCGCCTACATACATACACTTATTCAAATTTCTGTCCATCAGTTTCCATTCTTGTATGTTTACTTGTGTAGAGATTTTGAACATGTGCAGTAAAATCTCTCTAATCCGACACTCAATGGGGCTTGAAGAGAACATCAGATTGGGAGCTTATTCTATTACAGAGTGACTCTTAGAATTATTTAGTACGTTGACTGAACTTCATCAGATGTTCGGATTAAAGAAACTGTGGGAATGTAGATGTCTAACTGTACCTCCAATGCCTGTGTTAGTATGAACTACGTACTGTGCACATGTATTAGTGGTGAATGCACTTCACTTGTATTTCTGTAGGAGGAAACAGACAGCACCGTACCTAGTGACACACAGTATGTGCAGTGTGTGTGTGTGTGTGTGTGTGTGTGTGTGTGTCTGTGTGTGTCTGTGTGTGTCTGTGTGTCTGTGTGTCTGTGTCTGTGTGTCTGTGTGTGTGTGTGTGTGTGTGTGTGTGTGTGTGTGTGTGTGTGTGTGTGTGTGTGTGTCTGTGTGTGTGTGTGTGTGTGTGTGTGTGTGTGTGTGTGTGTGTGTGTGTGTGTGTACATACATTCCTGCATGCCTGTAAGTATACATTTGTGTGTCCTTTGCCTTCTGCTCACCTTTGAACAGGGAAGACAGAATTAAGGAACAAAAGAAGTACGGAATATTCTTCGAAGACGACTACGACTACTTGCAACACTTGAAGGAGAGACAGGCCAAAGTGGAGCTGGTTGCGGTGTCTCAACCCAAGAAAGACGCAGTACGTACTTTGTGTATGTACGCAGAGTACCAACACTATGTGTACTGTGCGTTATTGTAGCAAGTGTATTTCTAATGTGTTCTATATCCATAAACACACATGCACATGCAACACATGGTGTTAGTTTTACATGTATGTCTTAGCTGGGCATTGCAGAACGCACTCTCTATGCCTGTTGCTTATACACACATACTACGGATAGTAATTCTTCATTATACATACATTCTCATCATTATACATACATCCTCATCATTATACATGCATCCTCATCATTATACATACATCCTCATCATTATACATACATCCTCATCATTATACATACACATGTACAAATGATGTACATACTGTAATATGTAGTATAGAGTGTCGATGGTAACACATCATTTCCCACTGATATCAGTCGTTGGTAGAATTTGGCTGAAAGTTCGCTCTATAATACAATACAATACTTTGTATCTTCTTAGCATGATCAGCTCACATTACCGAAAGGACTCTTCTCTTCGAAGGAGGAAGAAGAAGTGGGGATGCTGAACAAAGCAGCTCCACTTGTTGGTGAGTTCTCCTTCGAATCACATGCTGTAATGTGCACCGTTCTTCAATGTACATGTAGCTGAACAAACATGCACAGACACGCATCGAACCTACTTTCCTAGGCCCTCAGTTGGATTGGGATCCGGATATCGTGGCTGCAATGGACGAAGATTTTGATTATCTTGACCCTCACAATCAGCTTGAGGATGACTTCATCACCATGGCCACACAAGGGGAATTCCCTACTTTGGGTCCTCAAGTCTATGTTGAACATTCCGATATAGACGATGAGTGAGTACACTTATTGTTGATACATACGTACGTACGTATACAGTATTTGCATATACGTGTATCTACAGTATAGTAGTGCTCAAAGCATCTTAGTAGTGCTTATGTGTGCATGTGAGTGCACTTTATCTTTATGTAGTGCATGTCAGTGATGTATCCTGCTGTGTATGGTAATGCGCTCACTTATGGTACTATGCTGGCCATTCACACTGATGGATGGTGAACTGTCCTCTGTCCATTCACACTGGTGGATGGTGAGCTGTCCTCTGTCCATTCACACTGGTGGATGGTGAGCTGTCCTCTGGCCATTCACACTGGTGGATGGTGAGCTGTCCTCTGTCCATTACAGTTTTGATTACCAGGCTCTTTCTTCTCTGTTAAGCTCATCAGCAATTTCTTTATCGTGGTACAACAGATTGAAATATTGAGTACAAATATTGTATATTTTCCCATAATTTTCACCAAATTACATACGTAGATTAACGAACCTTCACTACCACATTGCCACACTTACATACTGGATGCCTGGCAGCTATTGCTCATTGTATCATGTTCCTTCAGTATTTCAGGTCATGGTTTGAGTGGTGGTGTCAGAGCAGCAGATCGTGATCACAGTTCGGGAGGTGATGTCGATGGCAATGATGATAGCGATCACAAATCCCTCAGCTCTGATGGGATGTCTGAGACCCGATCACGTTTCACCGACTACAGCCTCTCCTCCTCTGTTCAACCTCGCAACGAAGGTACACCAGTACACACACTAGATTTCTCTGTGCATTCTGCAGACAAAACTTAAGGGATTGAACAAAAATGTTCATTTTATCAAAATTTCATGTTATCAGAACAGTTAGAAATACTAGGGGCATTGAAGGGGCAATTTGCTACTTTTTTGTTAACCGAAATTTTTTTGCTATTTGGTGTTATCATGGCTCCACTACATGTACTCCACCCAACATGAAACACACACACACACGTGCAGTTTGTAAGCAAGAGTGTCGCAGAGTAATTCTAATCAAGATGATTAAAGAACATCATAGCACTTTCTACATCATATTGCAGTCCCCAATTTAACCATAGTTTATACATTATACTGTAAAATTGGAAAGTTATGCTATATTTTTAATTATGCTATTATGCTATTTTAAAGAAAATCACATAAATAGGAATCGCATTATGTTTCATGTCTGATACCACACAATACTGCATGTCAAGAGAATCGCTAAATTAAACCTTGCATAGTGTCTGTGGTGAGAATCGAATACTTTTTGGGCCGCCAAAAGGCGGCCCTATATTGTTTTTACTTTCACCGGAAGTGTCCGGAACGTCCGGAACAATGTCTATATATATATGTCAACAACATGGCGGACGCAAAGTCGGTACGTAATCTTTCGGCTATATTTCGGTAAAATTCATTCGTTCACTTCTGATTTTATCAGCGAAGAGTCTTTTCGACCAGAAGAGTTCTTTGAAGACGATTTCCAAGCGATTCGAGTTTCCAGGGCCGTGGGCGGCCCACGAGTTTTTTAAACTTGAATCGCTTGTTACTTGGCACAACATACCAATCCTGCGGTAGTGCAGAATATGTGCTGGTCATTCAAAACATGCACACAAAATTTATAACACATTTCTGTTCAACTGTGTACTGCATACTTTATCTCCTCTTGAACTGCTGTGTCACCATTTGGAGTTTGTGCGGTAGTGGGGTCTCTCCACACATGGGGTTATCGGCCATATTGTTATGTATGTACTGTGTGTACTGTCAGACCTCACTTGTCCGCACACACCCGTTTTGGATAAAATTATGGGTGGTGTGAGGGAAGTGGATAAATGAGGGAGCAGTAGTATAGTGTACAGTAGGATTATAATGACAGATTTATTCCAAGAAAACTTCTGTGGAAAGCGAGGGAACTGGATATCTGAGGTTGCAGTTAAGTGAGGTCTCACTGCACTGTCTCACTGTACTGTCTCACTGTACCGTCTCACTGTACTGTCTCACTGTACTGTCTCACTGTACTGTCTCACTGTACTGTCTCACTGTACTGTCTCAGTGTACTGTCTCACTGTACCGTCTCACTGTACTGTCTCAGTGTACTGTCTCACTGTACTGTCTCACTGTACAGTACATACTTCTCCTGTGAGTGATGCCATACATGTGTCTCTACTCATCTGCACTCCTAGGGTTGACATTGTTGGATAACAGATTTGAGAAGGTTAGTTTTCACAAATACTCCTCAAATTTCCTGTGTGTTTGTCATCATGTACCCAAATATGACACACGAATAGCAAGACTGACGTTTGTGATTATCCGTGTAGCATGTGACGTGGGTGCTAAGGCATCGGTATTCATTCAGTTTTGGTAGCAAATGCATTGCAGACATTCTTGCCCCGAGTGAGTATGAATTGCTCTATCTTTCAATTGCTGTGTGGTTACCAAACGGGACTGGGAAACTAGTATGTGTTAACCAGTGTTCTTCTTACCGAAGTTCTACTGTAAAGCATAACAGAATCCTCATATTGTTCGCCACGGGCACTTTTAAATGTCCTTAAATATTTGGGGTGCCCCAGACCCAATTACTTATTATTTTATGTTTAAATTAAAGTGAGGTAAGGAACAGCATTGTGTTATGCCACTGAAAGTGTAGGCTCTGAATTCCTGGTGTCAAAAGTTACTAACGACAAATTATTACTAAAAAGAGACATTGGAGAATAATAGTACCACAATTGATTTACTACGTCACCCTGGGGTGCGTCTTGTTCAAGTAGGTTGGTGTATGTGATGGAACTTTCTATAACAGACGCTTTGTGACCTGAAAAAGCTTGTCATGTAGAGGTCTTCACCATTCAGAGGTAGGTGTTCATGAATAGAAATCTACTGGGACCCACAGAAGCAGTCCGTTGTAGACAAGTTTCTGTAATCCAAAAAGTTTGTTGTGAGAAGTTCCTCAGAGTCTGTAGTAACCTGAAAGTGGTGTATGTATTCTATTGGGTACCTTCGCTGTCTTGCTAGTTCATGGAAGCATACGATGAGGAGCTGGTGGGAGCACTAGATGAGCTTGACGTGGAGGACGAGGGAGGGAACTTGACTACCAATGACGAGCGACTTCTCCAGCTGGCCATGGATGACTTTCAGAAGAATTTTACCACCCCAAAAGAGTGTGTGGAGTTGTTGTATATTTTGGGCCACTTGTGTGGAGTTTTGCATCCAAGGGCACAAGTTTTGTGCTAAATGCACATGTTTTGTGTACTTCTGCTGTATAGCCCCTGTGTATATGTGTGTGTCTGTGTATCTGTGTGTTTATGTGTGTGTGTCCATGTTTGTGTGTTTGTCTGTGTGTCTGTGTGTTTATGTGTGTGTCTATGTTCGTGTGTGTGTGTGTGTTTGTGTTTGTGTGTGTGTGTGTGTGTGTGTGTGTGTGTGTGTGTGTGTGTGTGTGTATGTTTGCGTGCGTGCATGTGTGCGTGTGCGTAAATTTAGCAGTAAGAACAAGGTGCTCTTTGCCTGTAATGCTTGGGAGTCAGCTGCTATCTCTTCTGTAATTTCTACTGTGCGTGTGCCCAGGTTGACTGAGATGGACAGAATGTCTGGTGAACTTCCGGAAGATCTCGACGAGTCAACATCATCTGAGAGCGATGTTGACAAGATCGAAGTAACCGGGAAACCGCAGTTTGATTGCGAGTCGGTTCTTTCTACCTATTCCAATCTCTACAATCATCCTACCAAGATCACAGAACCAACGTCATCGAATCCAAAGGTTAGAAAGGATGTAATTACACATAGTAATATAATTACTTTCTATCCTGCTGCATCATTCAAGGTAAACCCCCACCCATTTTAAAAGACTCATTTACTTGATATAAGAGCTGGCATATGTTTTGTCGAGGGTGGTACAAAGCATGGAATGGGATATTCCTGTATTGTTCCAGTAAAGTGTGTTCGTGTGTAGAGCAAATAAGGAACACAATTATTGCAGAGTACGGGAGATGCAAGCCTCGAGCCCCTACTTTACTATACTTTTGTCCCCCAGGGTCACAGACGAAAGAGAACTGATGAAGTTGAGCACACCAAAGTTGGAGATAAGCCTTTGGAGAACCCAGCATGTGACACTGCTCTGGGAAGACCAAAGAACGAGACAACCGAAGAGAAAAGGGCAAGAAAGCAAGCTGTGAAACAGGACAAGAAGGCAAGTATGAGGAGGCTGTATAGATGTAGCAGGGTTTCTTTCAGGAGAGGAGGCAAGATTAGCATTTGCCCCATTTGGAAAATGTAATGTTAATATTTATATCACAGTATGACTGCGTGGTGCCACCTTATTTTGCAATTATATTTACACACACACACACACACACACACACACACACACACACACACACACACACACACACACACACACACACACACTTTTCTGAACGAAACCCCTCGATCATGACAGTGAAACATATCTAAATCGAATGTCCAAGATTAGTAAGGTTTGTGGCATAGCTGTATTGAACTGATTCGAGAACACATTTGGATGTAGACCTTAGGAGGGGTTCCCCATAGCTTGCATACTACAATTCGTAGTGTGTTTGTCAGTATCAGATAGGACCTATTCACTATTGACTGGGCATGTATTGTTCTTGTCTAGGTGAGGAGAGAATTGAAGAAAACCAAAAAAGCTGTCTACAAAGAGGAAGAGCTGCGATTGTCCAAACAGTTATTGCACACAACCCCGACCACAGGTGTAGTGTAACCATAGACACTCTAAACTACGTAACGTGCGTGGGCACACCTTTGTTACACCATAGACACTCTAAACTGCACGTCATTTGTTTATCATTAGTCTATGTCAGTGAGAAGTGTCGAATAAAAGCAGTAACACCTGTCCGTGTGAGTGTTAAACCATAGATTGAAGATGGCAAAGATTCGAATAGATTATCGATTATCTATGGAAGAAAGCAAAGGCGGGGAAGCCGTGTCTGAAAATGGAACATCAACTCTGAGGGAAAGAGACCTCCAAGGAGCTGCTCATTTTGAAAACGGTGAGTCGCCCACTGATAAGAAGACACTGAGCAGAATGGAGAAGAAAAAGCGTTCGATAAAGCGAACTCTAGCGCTACTTTCGCGCGTTTTACTGGCACTTTCTATAGTGGTTCCCTACATCTTGTTGGGTGCTTGTGTCATGCACTTCGTGGAATCGCCAGCTGAAGAGGATCGAATAACTCGCGCCCTTGCCCTCAACAGCTCGGTGAGACAGGAAGTTATCGATAGTCTCTTCAACCTCAGCAACGATTCTAACAGCAGTACTGAACTAGCTGACACGCTCATAACGAAGATTGTGGGTGCTACCTCACAAGGGGCATTTCAAAGACAAGAGAGGAACTGGGAATATGAACAGTCGGTCTTCTTCGTCATCACGGCCATAACCACCATTGGTATGTATGCATGCATGTGTCATTGCATTGCCGACATGTTTTACACTGTACCCATTGCTTTGAATTGTCTACAGTAAAACCACGTTAAGCCATGATTCTACTTAACACAAACTGTACTAGTCTAGTTTCCTAGCCCTGCTTGGTTTACTCATAATTATATATAATAATATTACAATAATATTATAGTCTCTATACTATCTATGGTTTGCTGTAGTACTGTACTATAGTCTCGCGTAGCCAGACCCTTTCTCGCCCACACACGCCGAGTAAAGATGGAGGGGAAAGTGGTCTGGCTGCGCAAGACTAGTACTGTACATGTATTACTACATTGTCCTGATAAGGAGAACTTGTGGGTCCCCTAAAGTATGTCTTACCGATCGCAAGGTTTGACTGTACTGTTTTCAATGAACCCCACTAAACTTAGCCTGTGGTATAGTCCAGTCTGGAACCCTGTCTATACCGCATGTGCATGTGTGCTCACATGTCATTCATTGTATTGTTTTTGTTGTACGTACATATAAGACTACAGTACACTAATCCGGAAACCCCACTAAACAGTGGTCCTAATGGTGTTCATTTAGGTTCACCTCAATTCTGTGCAGTCCAAACAGTGATGTGAATGGACCAACACTGCACTTGCTGAGCTTCTGTTTTATGTGTCCGCTCAATGAACCAATCCAAGTTCAGGTAGTGTAAAGTACTTGTACTTATCTTGCTGTTATGTAGCACTTGCTTGAGGCCAATCAGAGTTCAACTACGTAAATGGGTGCATTTCTATGAGTATTCCTAGGACTGTGTGATAGTGTGCATTCACTCATTTCACAAGGTTCATAGTACAGAATATCTGGGTCTTGATGGGTATTCTCTTCGATTGTGTGATGTTAACTGACGTTGATCTCTTGTCTGCTACAGACAGAAGTGCCACAGTAGATTTGTGGGTGGTAATCTACTCTGACAATGTGCAGATTGTGTCAATGTGGGCTTGAAATCTACATCAGTGTGTGTGTGTGTGTGTGCAACTCTACAAACTGTGTGGATTTTAAAGGATGCACGCATGAAAGTGAAACTAGGGGATCAATAATAATATTTTGGTTTGCATAGAAGTTGAGAATAAATAAAAATACACTAGAGTGCATGTTATCAGTTATGGCAAGTGACTCATCTGTTTTGTACAGTCACTGTGTGGTATTTGTCTCCAGGTATAAACATAGACACTCTAAACTACGTACGTAGTTTAGATGGTCTATGATATAAAACACACACACACACACAACACACACACACACACACACACACACACACACCACACACCACATACGCACACACACACACACACCACACCACACACACACACACTCACACACACACACCACACACACACACACATACACACACACATACACATACATACACACACACACACACACACACACACACGCGCGCGCACACACACACACACACACACACACGCACACACACACGCAATATGTATGTTCACTCTAGCCTAATTAGTCCATTATCTTGCCCCTTACTTATCATGTCATGTTATTAAACTGTAGCATTGAAATTAATGTTTTCCTGTTTATAGGATTTGGGAATGTTAGTGCTGAAACATTTGGAGGAAGAACATTTATAGTAATCTATGCTCTTTTCGGGATTCCTCTGACTTTTCTCCTATTAGCAAATATTGGAAAGCTTCTTAGTCGTATTTTCAAGTCATGCTTGAAGCCATTTTCAAAGTATCTTTCTCTTTTGATCATCAGCTATGTAGTTTTGCTTGCTTTTTTCCTCATCGGAGTCTTGTGCCTCCCAGCTGTTGTCTTCACGTATGTGGAAAAATGGTCCTATCACGATTCAGTGTATTTCTGCTTCATAGCTCTTTCAACAATTGGCTTTGGGGACATTGTTGTTTTGTCCAGCGATGATGTCCCAGAAGACAGAGTAGCTCGAGTCTTTTATTCCATCTTCATTTTCATCTGGTTGTTTGTGGGATTGGCCTATCTGACACTGGTAATCCAAGAATGCATTGTTGCATTCTCTTTGGTTTGGAAGAAGCTAGCCATGAAGATACCATTCTGCAAGCTCGCAGCAGCCGAGGAGGACTTTGAGGAGAGGCCCTTGGTGAAGCTAGCAGGTAAAGCAGGAAGAAAGATCAAGAGAATTAGGAAGACAATCAGTCACTACAGTTCCGGTAGCATACGAAGGACGGCTAATGTATGATTTAAGCTTGTGTTTTTACCTTCTGAATCAAAATCTGTCTCCAATTGTGTATGTTATTACCTCTTTTGTTCATATCTGTAAAATCATGCCATGTACACTACATGTACAACAATTAGTCTGGTGTTGCCGACCCAATCTTGCTCGGCCATTTTCGGGGACTGATGTTAGCAGGCAGGTGAGGTGACACCAGTCCCCAAAAATGGCTGAGCGAGATTGGATTGGCAATGCCAGACTATATGATGATATGATGTATAATATTGTAATACCATTGTGCATAGCACTGCATGAGACAGGAGCAGCGTCAGAAACTATATCATTAGTTGTGCACCACACCCAGTTGTGTGAACCTGTCTTCCATACAGTTCATTTTGTCAGGTATAGTCTATCGTCTTTATTAGCTCTTGTACACATAGAAGGCTTTCCTGAAAGCAGAAATGTCCTAACTCATGATCACTAAAATGACTTGGGCTGTATGTACACAGCTGCATGGGTTGGCATATATCTTTGCTATAGCATACACTGTACTGTAACAGACTGCATGGCAGTGTGCATGCTTGCATGCTCGAGTGCTGCAATCAAAGCTGCAGTCGTCGATCACATGTATGTTGGTCACGTGATATTGGCTTCAGCTGGTCGTACCATACATAATGTACTCGGTCGTGTGGTCGTAAAGTATAGAGCGTCTATGAGCTGGTGTGGGATAGTGCTCAACCTTCCTGAATACCGTACAGAATGGGCGAAAATGCTGAGATTGAAAACAATTCCCGTTACTATTCGCATGTGGACATTACTGAAGGGGAAGAGCCTGCTACAAGGCCTAGAAGAATGAGTAACAAAGAGAGGAAGAAGCGCTCAAGAAAGAGAACGTGTCTCCTCGTTTCTCGTGTCCTTCTTGTCTTCTCAATAGTTTTAGTGTATTGTTTGGTGGGTTCGAGTGCTCTTTACCGTTTGGAATCTCCTGCCGAGGAGCAGAGATTCGAGGAGGCTGCCCGGCGTGAGACTATGATACGAAATAAGATATACCAGGAATTACTCAACATATCGAACGATACCGAATTCAGTAAGAACTTTACGACAGAAATTATTGATGAGATAGTGAATGCTACCAAGGAGGGCTCTTTTCAAAGACAAGATAGAAGTTGGGAGTTCATCCAAGCCTTCTTTTTCTCAGCCACAGTTATCACTAGTATAGGTGAGGGATGAGTTTTGGAATACATGAGATTTCCAATCTACATGTGTTTGTAGGTCATTTGGTCCGTGTGAGGTTCGGTATGGGCATAGATACTTCTACGTGGGGTATGGTTTGGTTAGTCTAGTCAGTACCCAGTGAAATCTCTGATAGGAGACTTTGGACACAGTTTAATAAACCTCTCTATAGAAGGTACAACTTACGGCCCCAGTGTATTCCTACTGTACATTCTAACTTCCCAAAGAGGAAAACCTCTTTATAAAGAAACACATTAGCTGAATTCCTGTCGGCCCCAAAGTGTCCTTTACTCGGAGGTACCACTGTACACCAATCTTCTTAACCATTTGTCATGATAATTATTATATATACTCAGCAGATGTTAGTCTCTCCATGAATGTTCTGTACATTGTATAGAGTAGCTACGGTCTCTCATAGCCAGACCCATAGCCTACACTGCATCCCTGTTTGTAGTAAATGGCCTCGCTCCTTGAATTGGCCTTTCATGTGCTCTCAAGTCTGTTTCTTGGTCTGGTATGTACAGTGGAACACTCATACACCGTTCATACCTGCATACTGCGTAGCCCTCGGATTGAAAAAAAATATTCTGCTATCTGGAAGGAAATCCATTGGCTTTATATATAATGGGTATTAGAAACTATATACTCCTTTGTCTTCCTGTTTAAGTGGTATGCTGTTAAGAGTGTTTCACTCTACCTTATATTAAATTATCTGATAAATAACCTCTACACTATGAAACTATCTTGGTTTGTATGGCATGCATCCTTGATTCAAGCATATTATGACTTATCTGTTTTCAGGTGTGTTGTTTATTGTGGTGATGTGATGAAGTTTGATTTCATTCCTACTCCTGTATTCTTTCAATTTTACATATGTGGCTACGCGTTCACACACACACACACACACACACACACACACACACACACACACACACACACGCACGCACGCACGCACACACATACACACACATACACACACACATGCACACACACATACACACACACACACACACACACACACACACACACACACACACACACTATACACAGGATTTGGAAATGTCTCAACCAGCACTGTACTTGGACGGTGTTTTGTTGTTGCCTTTGCAATCTTTGGTTTACCACTCACTGTTCTCTTTCTCGCTAATCTTGGGAAGCTTTTGAGTCGTATCTTCAAGACTTGCTTGAAGCCCCTTTCAAAGAGTTTGACATTACTGGTAGGTGGCTACATTTGTCTCCTTCTCTTTGGGTTGGTGTTCATCATTTTCCTTCCAGCCATTGTGTTTACATATGTTGAGGAGTGGAGTTACTGGGATGCACTTTACTTCTGCTTAATTGCTCTGTCAACAATCGGATTTGGAGATGTTGTTGTCTTAATGAGGGATGATAGGCCGGACACTAGGACAAAAGAAGTCTTTTATGTTCTCTTCATTGTTTTGTGGTTGTTTGTTGGTCTGGCTTACCTGGCTTTGATCATCCAGGAAATTGTTGTCTTACTGTCCCTTATTTGGAAGTCCATTATGAAGAGAGTGTCTTGGTGTAAGGATACTGCAGAGGAGGAATTTGAAGAGAGGCCGCTGGAGAAGCTGGTCCACAAGGCTGGGAAGAAGGTTAAAAAACTGAGAGTTTCTCTTCAAAACCATAACTTGACAAGCACTCTTACACGGTCAATCGGCATAAGGAGAGAGGAAATGGTCCAACCCTCGACACTCCCAAGTATATCTGTGAATAATAACCCACTGTTAAAACCACCTGATGATGTAGATGGACAGAGTGATACTGATTGAACCTAAGACCCTTGGAATTTGTCTGAAATCGTTGTTTTTTTTTGGTATAATATGATGATCACTTATATAATTTTGTTTATTGTGTGTTGTTTTCTATTGCCTCATTTGTATGATATTATTCTTTCTGATTCTGAGATGATCGGAAGTGCCTTCTGTCAATGTTGTGCATGTGCACTTCAGCTCATGTAATGGTTGAAGTAATACTGTGCTGTCTTGAACAGTGTACAACGATTGAAACCTGTCTACAAGGACAACTGAGTTTTTCGAAGGGCCAGACTATAGTGGCCTCTGTAGATGGTTGGTCCTTACTAGTCTCGTACCCAGACCCACTTCCGCCCGCCATTTTATTTGGGCGACCTTCTCACCCAAATAAAATGGTGGGCGGAAGTGGGTCTGGGTACGAGACTAGGTCCTTACATGAAGAGGTGCAGTAGTATCCCAGTACAATATGGGCCAGGCTGAATTGGTGTTTATAGCTAGAGTTGATCCTTGTACATAGGTGGCTTTCAAGACAGGTTGTACTGTATTAAGCATGCTACACATGCACAAGTACATGCACAACCACACACATGGGCATGGACACGCACACACGTACAGACGTGGACACACACACGTGCACACACCAGCATTGTCATGTGTCCGGAACACCCACACTATAACAAGAACGAACAGACATCCAAACTGCAAATCTATTACATTTATCCAAAAGAGCAGCTCAAACTGGAAAGCATCAACGTGTGCAACACACCACAATTATAAAATTATGATCGTCCACAATAAACTGTATTACCACACCTACAATGTATTGCGAAATGACTTGGTAGTCGCCCCGGGCGTGTATCCTCACAGAAAAATGGAGGGACAGTTGAGTCAAAGAACCTTTCGCCCTCCCGAGCAAGAAAAGCCGGTAGAAGCTGTAGATGACAAGTACAAGGTAAAATAGTATTTGTATCTGATTAATTGGCATATTTTTCGCCTAGTGAGCACAAATCTTACTGTTACTCTCAAATATATTTCTGCAGAATATTCCTAAGAGCAGATATCGAAGCTTTAATTTACCATCTTGGTACGAAGATGCACCTTTCCAGTACAACAGGCGCGTTCTTTTGGGTTTGATACCGGGTGCCATACTCCTAGGAATTACCGAAGGCGCAAAGTATGTGTGTGTAGTATTCTCGGTTTTCTCTTCTTTGCTGCTGTTTATCATCGAAACACGTGATTATTGTTCTTGCAATGCAATCTATTGTGATTTCTCTCCAGCCTGTTTGCGGCTATCGCTGCGTCTGTTCTTGTGGTTCTGTTGGTTCATCAAGGTGGAGGGTACTGGTAGTGAGTGATGTGTATGTGTTTGTGTTTGTATATTGTGTTTTTGTTTTTGCTGTTCAGTGTTGTTATTGTTGTTGGAGTGTCTTGAGTACACTAATTATATGTTTAGTGTTCACAAGCAATGATGTATTGCTAGAGTCATACAATATATGTATGAGAGCCCCACTATTGCCAATGTGCTTGTATGCACGCACTGTCTCTACATACTGTAGCTGACTACCGCTCAATGTGCTACCATAATGCAGTGGGTATTTTTGGAGGTCTAAATTGTGTGGTTTTCATGGTTGACAAGTAAACTAGTCTTACGTAGCCACACCCTTTCTGCACGACCTACAAATGGCCGTGAGAGTGGTCTGGCAACACAAGACTGTAAGGGAACCACTAAGTATGTACCGACGGATAGTAATACTGCAAGTTTTAATTTCCTACCGGCGTAAACCACAAACTTCTCCACAAATAATCAAAATTTTTAACATCCTAATAATTTTAACCCTCAACCCCCCCCCCCCCTCTATATGGTGGTATGTCTGATGTCCTACGTATATACATACATGTATGTGTATGTACTCTTTGCGTGCATAAGCTTGGTCTCTTATCCTACTTCTTTTGTTGCTATGTGGTTACTTTCCCATTCCCATCCTTGGTCTCATGGTTCCCATTTGCAATGTATGTTTTATGTAGTGCTGTTGTTCTGGCGATAATGTCCTTCTTCTTTGTGGCTTTGGTGAGCGTGTACAGTGTGGCACCATTGATATGGTGAGTTAATAGCTACATACATGCTACACAGGTGTGTGTGTGTGTGTGTGTGTGTGTGTGTGTGTGTGTGTGTGTGTGTGTGTGCGTGTGTACGTGTGTGTGCGTATGCGTGCATGCGTGCTTGTGTGTGCGCGTGCGTGCGTGCA
>CAUJGJ010000483.1:817500-820000 GCA_963170055.1 Halisarca cf. caerulea | reverse complement strand
GTTTTCCTTCATCCTATCATCTTCCTCTCCTGTACTGGATTCAGCTGTGCAGTTCAGGTTCCTCTCTGAAGACTATTCTAAGGTGAATGTGTGCATGTGTTGTGTGTGCTAGCGTTAGTGTAGCATCATGACCTAGTCTTGAAGGGCTACTGCGGCCTTTTTGTGTGTGATCCTGTTCTTATCTTCGTTGGTACATACGCATATATGCTATAAATTGGCGTATCTGTACAATTGTTATCTGTTGATACTTCACAATTGTATGAAATGCATTATAACAAACACTTTGAGACTCGGAGTCCAATGATAAGTTTTATGTCCTGGTTGTGGCTGTATAACTTAGGCTGGTCATAGCAAAGGTCTAGTTGGTGCAGTGAATTCTCGTAACATCACTTGGAATTCATGACATGAGGTTCTTCTATATGTGACTCATGCATGTACTTGTGTCACCCTATATGCTCCCAGTGATGTCATTGTGTTTAGGTTGTGTTGGGACACTAGTCCTGTGTAGCCAGACTCCTTCTTCCATTTTATTTACTTGATAGCTGAGAGGTTATCATGAGCATAGCAGATAGGGTTGGTGTTAGCAGATCATTGAAGCACATTACCACTATTTCTGCACAGACCATAACACACATGTGAAGGGCTTTTAGACCCCATTTACACGTATCCGGATACCCTTGTAAAAGTATACTCAAAGGGTAAACGTATACTTTTGAGGACGTTTACACAGACTATTTACATGAAAACGTCGAAAACGTATAAGCGAATGTGGATACTTCATAAACGGATACCTAAGTGGATACTCTATAAACGCATACATCGATCGTTTCGATCGTTTTTGTGTAAACAAGTTGTAAACGCATTCGAAAGTATACGTTTATAAAGGTATCCGGATACATGTAAATGGGGCCTTAGTTTTGTCCCAATGTCATCTTAGTCTGGCTTAGCCGACCCATTCCTCGCTCGGCCATTCTTGGGGATTAATGTCACTGGGCAATTGGGAATGGGAAACACCTTTCCCGCTCACCCGGTGACATCAGTCCCTGAAAATGGCCGAGTAAGGAATGTGTCGGCTTCGCCAGACTAATGTCATCTGGGTACAGACTGGAAGTAATATTCCACAAGGTGTGTGAATCTAATCTGGTTGATATGTGGAAAGTGCTTTCAATAACCCACTATACACTGCTCTGGCTTCATTTCCAGAATGTGGCAATGACTCAGCTTAATTCACTTCAACTGACTGTACAGTCAGACCTCACTTATCCACACACAGTCAGACCTCACTTATCCACACACACCCATTTGGGGTGAAATTGCTGATAAAGCAAGTACTGGATAAATGAGGGAGCAGAGTATAGTGTACAGTAGGATTATTGCAGATTTGTTCCAACAGAAACTACTGCAGAAGGTGAGCGAACTGGATATCTGCAGTACTGATAAATGAGGTCTCACTGTACATTGGAAATGCACCCACACACGTGGTCTTGCTGCCCAGTGGATACTTATCTAGTCTTGTATCCTACCCCACTTCCGCCCACCATTTTATTCCGAGCAGAGAACTTCTCCACCCTACTAACACTCTCTTGCCTCCATTTGCAATGTGCATCACTGTCTGAAAAATGGAGGCTAAATAAGGTCTGTACTACTGGAGATTGCCGACTTGGCACTAATTTCGTGGGACTTTATTTTTGCAAATAAGCATGCATTTGCAAAAATTAAATTGCGAATTTGGTTAGTGTCTATGGTTAGACTCAGTATAGTAGGGACTGGTCTATTTGCAAAAGTAAAATCACAAATTACATGCAACCAAGTTTTTATTTGCGAATATACGCCTCGCAAAAGTTAGCACCTATACGGTAGCATGTCTGAGACAATGTTTCTGTTTCATTCAAACACTCATCACAATGACAGTTTACATCATTAATAGACAAAAATACTACACTTATACAAGTAGTGTGTCGAAAGGAAGCATGGGGGAGGAGGTTCAGGTGGGAGATGGGACTGAGTGCAATATGTCTGAGAGAGAGGAGTGGTTGTGTGCCTTGGACTATTTTCTCTCATTTGGAGGCCTCAAATTCACTTCTTTTTCTTCTTTGGAAATTTCTCTACAATGGTTGGTGGTATGACGGGTGTCCTCTGAACTGTGGGCTTCTTGTACTTCTGTCTATCCCAGATTGACAACAAGAGCTCGTCCGGTACCTCAGACATGCTCTCCCAGAGAGTGGCAGGGTAGTTTAGTAGCTGGTGTGGAACACACAAAGCTGTTTCTCGGTCCATTGTTATGACCAGTGCCTTCTTGTTGACAAAGTTCTTGGATACAATGTCTGTTATGATGTAGTTGTAATCAATCCGACAACCAAAGTCATCTTTTGCGTGGGAAGAAGCACTGGTTGTCCGTTCACATGCCTTCTTGTAGCCTGGACTACTTAAAACAAGAATCTTTCGCGCAGTTTTCATTGCATTTTCCCGCCACTGAACCTCTCCCATTTCTCTTCTCTCG
>CAUJGJ010000483.1:800000-802500 GCA_963170055.1 Halisarca cf. caerulea | reverse complement strand
ATCACACAAGCACACACACACAAGCACACATCACACAAGCACACACACACAAGCACACATCACACAAGCACACACACACAAGCACACATCACACAAGCACACACACACAAGCACACATCACACAAGCACACATCACACAAGCACACACACAGCTGTGTACCTGGTCCACCTGATCTGAAGGGAAGTACTCCTCCCTCTCCCAGGGTAGGGAGTTTGACAAAAGTCTCTTCGAATCCTACACACAAGGAATGCATATACATACATTCAGTGTTCGAAATAAGGAGCAAACGGTGGATGGACAAATGTCCTAGCATTGCAATTTTGGGTCAGACAATTTCAGATTTGCTCAGAGACATTTTTCAAGAAGTACACATGTGCTGCGTGTACAATGAAACAATACATGTATAGACACTCACAGTACAAATGACTCGGTAGCAACACCATCTGCATGTGACATTGGGTGTTAAGTAGTGCTCAACAAACGTCTGACCTAAACTTTTTTGGGTCGGACAAAATGCCAAAATGGTCGTACAATGTCTGAATGCTGACCATTATTTCTAACACTGCACGTACATACATAAATTAACTTGCAGCCCTAAAAGTCACACACACAACAATGTCAATAATTGGTGAAGTGTACATTAGCAAGCTGGTCCCATTGAGATCATTTGAATATTCTTTGGAACACTTTCTTGGCCAATAACATGTACAAAGTCACATGACTCACCCAATGACCATAGAGTGACTCCCACTTCCTAATAGCATCCTTGATATCCTTTTGCTGCCTCAGCTGCTTCTCCTTACCTCTCCTAATCTCTTCAGCAAGTTTTAGTTCTTGAGACGATGGTATCAAGTGAGCATCCGTGTTCTGAAGCAGTCGGAACAGTAACAATGTACGTATTGTGTTAGTGCGGCATGATGATCCCAATCCCCTTCCTGTCATTCCCCCACCCCCACAAACCACACACCCACACGTGCCCACTAATCCGCCCACCCCACTAATCTGTCACTGCCCACCTAACTAATCTGTCACCGCTCACCTCACTAATCACATAGGACACAGTACACACTGCACATGAGGACACAGTATTATACGTACACAGACATACATAGGTAGGTAGGTAGGTAGGTAGGTAGGTAGGTAGGTAGGTAGGTAGGTAGGTAGGTACGTACTGGAGAGATAGATAGTAGCTTCCTGGATCCTGGTGCTCCTTGAGATGTAGACTTATCGCTGACAGTAGTGGGGCTGGTGGTGGTGTCAGTAGTGAGGCTGCTGGTGGTGGTGTCAGTAGTGAGGCTGCTGGTGATGCCTGTAGTGGGGCTGCTGGTCATGCCAGTAGTGGGGCTGCTGGTGCCAGTAGTGGAGTTGTTGGCAGGCAATGCCTGATTTGATGGTTCCTTTTTACTGTTGTTGCTTGTTCCTTCAATCTTTCCTTCTTGAACCTCAGATAAACCAGGTGGACCATCTCCCCCAGGTGGACTATGCCCATCAGGTGGGCTTTCTCGAGTAGGTGGGCTCTTGAGATCTCGAGTAGGTGGGCTCTTGAGATCTCGAGTAGGTGGGCTCTTGAGATCTTGAGTAGGTGGGCTCTCAATATCTTGAGTAGGTGGGCTTTCAAGATCTCGAGTAGGTGGGCTCTTAAGATCTCGAGTAGGTGGGCTATCCTGTGGTTCTCCAGTTACTGCCACCACATCTTTACCTAATGAATCTGTGGAAGTATTCACATGTGGTGCAGTTACATTGGCACTCTTGATTACAGGGTTTTCCTCTACATTCCTGGCCCATTCTCTCAGCTGCTCCAGGTAAGGCCCCAGTATGAGGTATCTGTTCTTGCTGTATCCCTTCAGTGTCCAGTCTCCTTCGTTAAATTCCTTTGTAAGAGTTTCCAACTTTCCCTGCGCAGACAGGGGTAAAATGTCAGTGGGCACTGCTGTGAAATTAATTGCAGGGATCTCCTCAGTTGGTGTAAGAGTGGTTGGAGAATAAGTTGATGTGGGTCTGAATAACGGGCAAGATATGTAAAATACAGCAGCACTAACACAAGTGATGTACATTTCCACTAATGAACAGGGTTTTACTCACCTTTCAGTTACCCAGTAGTTTATAGATTTGTTTGCATTTTGAATTGTCATGGCAACATGCTGCAAAAATTCCTGTGAAGAGGTGTCATTGAAGTCAGCAAAACTCTGTAAAACAGGAGGAACACTTGTTTGGTCCGAGAATCGAGATTCCGTGGCTGGTGTTGCCGTGTCAACAAAAATAGTGAATTTAACTTGCTGTGTGGAGAAGAAAATAACTTAATTAATGAAAAATCAATCAACCCAATAAATTTATTTAACGGTTAACTTAAACTTTAAGCTATTAGTACTGTGCACTCTTTACTGATAAAAACCACCAATTACTTTGTAATACTCATCCACAAAGCACCCCAGCATGGAAGCATCCAGCACTTCCATGTCCACAGACACTCAACTACGCAGCCCGTTACCTAGGGTAGAG
>CAUJGJ010000483.1:787500-792500 GCA_963170055.1 Halisarca cf. caerulea | reverse complement strand
GGCATAACCTCACTGAGAGCATACTCTTTATACAGTCCACAGCAGGTCAATCCATGGGTTAACACAGTACAGTCAGACCTCACTTATCTGCACACATCTGCCCTGGATGAAATCCCATATAAAGTAAGGGAGCTGGATAAATGAGGCCGGGAGCAGTAGTATTGTGTATAGTAGGATTATTGCAGATTTGTTCCATTAAAACTACTGTGGAAGGTGAGGGAACTGGATATATGAGGTTGTGGCTAAGTGAGGTCTTACTGTAATACTGTTCAACTCTGCACCAGGACTACTTGTCTAGAGACCACAATTACTTGGGGCAGCTATAAATGAACATAGCCACACGGGTCTTCTGTGATTGTAGGAGCTTCAAAACTCGACCACAGCTCATCACAAGCACCAAATCAACTTTAATAAGAGGATTATCTTGCACACCACACCGTAAATTGCTCTCTCGTTTCTTATCCCAGAAATATCCCGCTTATCGTAACAGGCCCAATAACCGCCATTTCCTCTTATCCTTCACCACTCACTTCTCCAAACTGCAAAAGAGACACGGCGACGATGAACAAAGCAGCTAGTGTCGTAGCTAGGGCACATTTTGAGGATAACAGCGAGTACACCTGTTTCTGGAAGACTTTTGCAACGCGCCGTATCATTGCTTCAAGCTCTGGATCGCTAAACATCCACGTGAGGGGATGATGAGTAAAACCCCACTATTACAGCCGTGCTATATAGGTAGGATCAATTTAAGTTCAGATCTCGTTTTTCCACTTGAAACTGGGAATAGTGACCATTCTGTGACGTCACACTGATTGGCAACTGCATCATCCACATCTGCCCTAGCCTACAAGGATTACCTCCAATCTGGACGAACTATGGCTTAATTCGAAGCATTTATAAGTACAAAAAATAAATAAACAAATTTATACATCCAGGCAAATAAGCTCATCTCACACACCCACAATGACCATGGTCTTGTGTAGCCCAGACTGCCATTTTGTCTCCTTGTTGGGTGACGATGTCGTGACCAGACCCTATTTCGCCGACGTGTGATGTCATAGTCACCCAACAAGGAGGTGAAATAGCGGTCTGGGCTACACGAGACTACACTGACCCATTGTGCCTTTGCATCCACACATTCAGCCATTACCAATAGACGCTCTAAATTACAAACAGTGGAGCCTCAATGTAACAAATCCCAGGGGACACTGAAAATTCTTCTCTAGATCAGAAATTCACTACTAACCAGTCAAGATTTTCATAGGTTTCTTTATCACGAGTTTCCACTGTAGTTTATAGAGTGTCTGTGCTTGAAAGAAAGGAGGTGTATGTGATAGGGTCCATGTCATGCACATGCATAGTATACCTGGATGGCAGCGTATCAATAGACAGCTGTACACATGGTCACTGCTGCAATGCACAGGGCTACCAGTACATGGAATAATGAAGTCATGAGCATGAGCATTCTGAATTCAAATTATATATAATCCACGCATGTGTACCTTCATGTGAGATGGGAAGTGCAGTAAATGGGTACAGCATGTGGTGAAGTTCCGTCTTCAAAGCATTTTGTGTATAAAAGGTGCTACACATTGTACTTAGACCTGCACCTAGACGTTAGAATTAATTTTAGGCTAATTGTAAATGATACATTGATTTCATCCTTTCATGTTAAATGAGGCTTGACTGCAAGCACATTGTAATACAAGCTGCAGTACATGCAGTATATGTACAGCTAGTCTAGCAGCTAGACCCAACCTTTAACCTTTCCCGCCCTGCACGCAATTAACAAAGGTTGGGTCGAGCTGCTAGACTATACAGCCTGCAGTGTCCAAGAAGTACACAGAGTGTATGGATATATGGTTATATGTGGGTTTGTACGCGAGAACCGTAACCATTAGTACTAGCTAGTTGAATTGTTAAATGATATTGAGACAAGACATGAAACAGGTGGACAGGACACACATGGAGGATCATTCTTGTGCACACGTGTGTTAAGTACAATCAATTAGACACAGACGGCAGTAAATACAAGTATGAAAGCCTAAACTGTTGTCCATCACGGATACATGTACACTACATGTATGTAATATCCGTCTGGGGTTCTGAACCTGTACGCATGACATCATTCACGGCTCTATGTTTCTGACACTCGGGTACCCCAGACTAATGTAGTACTGCTGCATCTGTGCATACAGACTGCATCCTCCAGCTAGAGATTGCAACTCTGCAGCCAGGCACACACACAATAAAACATACATCTTAGTATATACTTTACCAACTGCTACCCAACATACTTAATTACCATGACAATAACGACTGTGGAATTATATAATGATGTATACTGTTAATTAAATAAAAGTTTCAGGAAACAATCCAAGCTCTGCACTGGGCCGTGCACTTAAACATTGACTCTCCTGTCCATGAACCTAAATGTAAACAAATACTTTCCAATATCATACATTCTCCCTCATTTATACTCCCACAATCTCTCAATATTATACCACCTGTAAAATGGTATTCACTATGATTATGTAATAATTTATGCTGAATAATAATGTGATATTCAACAGTAGAGCAGGATAAAATGAACAAGAATCATCCACACACACACCCCCATACACACGTGTATGTATGTGTGCCTAACATGTGCTTATATATACAAATACCACATATGCTACAGAGCCATGGGTCCAATTCAAGAAATGAAAAAAAACCAGTCACTCCACTGTTCTGTGTGGAGTGACTCATGCTTACAACCAACAATGATGATGAAAAACACATGTCAAGTGAATGCAGTGAGTGGAGCATACACAATTATGACCAAGCTGAATAAGTTAGGCAAAAAAGTACTTTTTGTTGCTAATGAGGAGTTCTACAATCTCCCTGTGTTCTGGTAGTCGTTTCATGTCAGTGAACTGGTCTGCAATTGTTTGGTTTGGTGAGCGAATTAATGTTGGAGCAAAAACCACAGCTAGGTTCCTGGCGGTCATTTTATTCACATGATGGAAGAGCTCTACTTTGTGAAGGTGGTCTATGAGGTGCTTGAGTGAGTTGTAGTGAGGTTTGGAGACACGCTTCAGAGCAAGCCTTAACTTCTCCTTCTTTTCCGACTCTGCTCCACATCCTGAGAAGACAGAGAATGGAGAGGTTATGTACAGACATTCCCTCACACAAACACACCCGTTCAAACAGAGACAGACATACAGACAGACAGAAACACACACACACACACACACACACACACACAACACAGGCACTCACGGACTGCAATGAGGCAGAGGTTGTAGACATCATAGGCTATCAGTGGTATCGGTAGTTCTCTGAGATAGAGCTTCAAAACACTAGTGATAGCATGAACATCGTGATACACCCCCAAATCCGGTAGCTGACCTGATGAAGAGAAGCCAATAAATGATCACATCAGACCACCTGTCTACAAGACTGGTGCAATATGTACACAACAAACGTACACAATACAGCACCAAAGAGTCAATACAGTCTGCTTTATGTGGGCACTTGTGAGGATGCGTACTCATATACTCATTAAATTTCAGTGGCTACTGCAGACGAGTGGCAGCACTGTGGGGATTAGTGGTACAGGTTTCGGCACATATCACTGTTTATCGCAACAGAGACTGTGGCTGTCTTACACCGTGGCTGATGGCTGGAGCTGTCACACCAAATCTTGTCCCCTCTAAAAGTTGTCCGGCGTGGGCGCTTATTGAATATAAACTCTATACCGCTGAGGCGTTACGGTTAGGTTATAGTATTGATAAAATGATAGGGGGACAACTTGCGGCAGGGGACCATTCACGGCATTACAGAGCAAGCATGCAACTACTCATAGGGGTTCCTACACACATGAACAGCACATACGATACAATACACTCAGGATGGGGTATTACTGCATGCATACGTACTATACTGCACATACATACGAACTGATATACTTTGAGTGGTTGCAGCAACCATCAGTGAAATGAAACAAATACAGTATCAACAAACAAAATCAAGTGATGTTTACAAACACACACAGCAGACATATTCATCTACAAACCTTTGTCAAATTCCTCCTTGATCCTCTGTATCTCATCATTCTGACCTGCCATTCTATAAATACCCTCCACTGCCAATCCTATTGGTTGAAAAGAACAAAACGACGTGATATGTATGTATCAGTATCAAAATCTAAAGACTAAACACACAATACATACACATATACACATTCTTACTTGCACACACACACACACACACACACACACACACACACACACACACACACACACACACACACACACACACAGACGCCCACATGTCACTGACCTCTCTTCTCCACTTCCGAGATGCAGTGCTTTAAAACGACTGGTGTCTTCGTGTTGTACATCTTCACAATGATAGTGAGGTCCACACCAAATACTATAACGGGAGTAATAGAATGGTAAAACGAACACCCACCCACACACACACACACATGCAGGCATGCACACACACACACACACACACACACACACACACACACACACACACACACACACACACACACACACACATTTTGGTTACATGAAAGGGCAATGTACATGGAATCAGACACAGGACACAAGGTCAATTTGGGATCTCTCCTGATGATTCCTTCGATGATCCCCCAATCCTCAACAATACACTAGTTTGGAGTCTAACATGCACATGCACATACTGTTAGTGATCATGACAAAAGCACCTCAAAACACTAGACACACGCAACACACAATACTGCATTTTCTGCTTCACTTTCACTCTCCTTTCTCAGAAAGTACACATGACACACCTTATGTATGACATGTAGAAAACTTCGCTTTCAAAATCCCACAATACATGACCATAATATGTAGTCACAGACCAGCATAAATACAATACACACACACACACACACACACACACACACAAAGAGGTGTGTATATGTTTGTGTGTGTGTACATGTGTGTGTACATGTGTGTGTGTGTGTGTGTGTGTGTGTGTGT
>CAUJGJ010000483.1:772500-782500 GCA_963170055.1 Halisarca cf. caerulea | reverse complement strand
TACAGTAAACCATGCAATCATTACCATTACAAATACTAGCCAATGTTACATGTTTGTGCTTGCACATACACACACACACACACACACACACACACACACACACACACACACACACACACACACGCACGCACACACGCACGCACGCACGCACTCTCTCTCTCTCACACACACACACACACACACACACAGGAGACACATTGAGTACTGTACATACGTACATACACATGTACACAGACACCACACAACTGGTGTTACACTTGCACACACACACATCACACTGAGATCTTCAACAACCGCTTCCATTGTGCCACTACCTCACACAAAATTCCTGCCATCTACACGTAGTCTCCCACCCACTCATAGGCCCTGTACCACCACTCACTGCTGCACCTCCTGTAGCACTACTATAGGTACAGAACCGTAAAAGCCGGAATATTTGTGAGGTCAAATTTCACAAAGGCTGTTTTTACCTTCACAAGTAGAGCAGCTAACACGCTGTGTGTTAAGTAACACAAGTGTCAATGTCTACTATTCAGTCTGTACAATACACATGTGTACATATTGTATCCATAGCCCACACAGATCTCCGACAACCGCTTCCATTACGCCACTACCTCACACAACATACCTACACCAGTTGGTGCTTAGTCCTTCAGTTACAATGTACGTAACTGGAAAGCATTATGACAATATCAAGGTAACAGGTGGCTCACTGGACAGGAAATAGTACAGTAGGGTGTGCACACAACTCAATAGAATTGCTTTTAAGGATTCTCCGGTTATTGGACAATCATCCCCTGATCATGGATACAACTCCCACTGGTGCAGCTGTTGTCTGGTGCAGCTGTTGTCTGGTGCCAGAAATAAATGTCCTATACCCCACCCTATGGTGCCAGCTGAGGATTCAATATGTATGTTAGCTAGAATAAATTGAGTCACACAAGACAATGTGGACCATCCAAGTCTTATCACAGGCATCCAAGTCTTATCACAGGATGAATTCCCCACAATCGGACATCAAAGAAACAGGTCCAATTCCTCAATATTCCCTCAATGCACTCACCTCATCAACAACACAAAGAAGTAGATGCTTAGTGCACTAACACAACACCATCACCACCCCACACACTACTAGCACCATCCCCACATCACAAGGAACACCATCACTGTCACTCACCAACACCATTATCACCATCACCAACACATCATCACAATCACCAACACCATCACCCTCACTGTAACCAACAAACATGTTTGGCCAACACAAAACAACAGTAGACCTCAAAGGGAGAATAAACACTGCTATAACCCACAACAAGTACTACATATAACAGCCTCACTCCCAACAAAAACACCATGAACTCTGGTCTCTGGGTCAACATTTAATATCTCCTACAGTGAATATAAACTAAATGTTGCCAAGATAACAGCACTAGAAAGTTGTGTATATCTGGTAAACACAGTATATTGTGTGATCAAATGTTGACAAAACACATTGTACATTCATGTCCACTCAAAACAGCAAACAGTAAACATACAAGGGTATTACAATAAATCAATGAAAAGTGTCAATTTTGTGGCCAGTCCCACAACGAAACCAGAAAGAACTGAAAATCTTTCATTTTATCAAAAACTGACACTACCTGCTGGAGTCAATTTTCTACACTTTCACCTTAGCCAGGACATATATACTGTATGCACTGAATCGCTGCTGAATTCCACCAGTTGTATTATCCACACTACATGCACACATGTACTGTCTGGGTATGTACGTACGTGTGTATGTGAGCGTACTATATGTACAGTATATACGTATGTATGTGCATTCATACATGCATACTGCAATCACAAATTCCGCAATGCTACTACTGACTACACGGTGCCAACAAACACACATACCAGACACGTAGACTTACCAGTGCTTTGGGAGGTGAGGGCAGAAGCTTTGAATCCGACAAGGAGTGGAGGTCCTCGCGATGAGAGTCTTGTCCTAAGACTCCTCTTGTCAGAGACGAGTGCCTTTCGCTAAAAGATGCACTCTTCTTGAACATATTTCCACTGTCTGGAGATAAGTCAGCTGTAGTGCAACTAGTACTTAGTGAGGAACTGTGGAGTGGGCTTTTCTTCCTGTCAAAACTCTTCTGTTTGAAAAGTCTGAGGGATCCTCCGCGCTTGTGTGGCGAGAGATCCGAGTCGTCAAAGCTGGTGGACGGTGACACGATTTGAGGTTCCTGTAACTGGTTCTCTCCATGTATGGAGAATACTCTGGAAGACGCTGTGTGCCTCCCCATTGGACGAAGGGACATTCGACCTGGTTTGTCCCGCTTCTGTACAAGAGGGGAAACTTCTGAAGCCGACATACGTCTAGGTGTGCTGTTCTTGGGGATGGGTGGAGGTGCTGGTGGGGTGGGGATACTCTGGATCACCTGCTGTCGGCTCTCTTCAATGTATGTCATAACATTGTGCTTTTCCATGTAGAGAGTTATCAACCCATCCGCTACCAGCTCTTCTACTGTATCAAACGTTTTATCACCTAACAAACATTGAACCATGGGAAAACACTTTGACCTGCTGGTTTATGCAGTGTACACACACACACACACACACACACACACACACACACACACATGCGCATGTGCGCACATACACACACACACACACACACACACAGTTCACACCTGTATAATGCTGTCCATTTTCATAAAACAGTCTGAAGTGACGAACACGCCCATCAAATCTGTAAAGTGTGTAGAAGGTAAGCACATGAAAGCATGCACTTGGTCCATGAGATCTCCAACACACCCAAATATCATACAAAGACGCAGGTATTGAACGGTGATTTACCAACAGGTGAACGGCACTCACACAAATGATAAGCTGTAGGTTCCAGGGTTCCTTAATCCAGCTCGAACCAAGTAGTTTCCATCATCAAGTCCTAACAGGTGAGCACATTCTTCATGAGTAATGGACCCATGGTACCTGGAAAAAAGAAGAGGCGTGTTTATTTGGTTGTATGTTTGTGTGTGTGTGTGTGTGTGTGTATGTACGTATGTGGTTGTGTGTGTGTGTGTGTGTGTGTAGTGTTGCTGCACTGTAGCAATACGAGCGGCAGACTACAAAATGCCAATACAGTACAAATAACTGGCACAGAATTACGTCACTTCACCATTATCACAATCCACCCATACAAGGTGAGACCAGAATATCATTTCTAAGGCTAAGCATCACATCATTTTCACTGATATACTTGAATGAACAAATTAATCAGAATCACCATGGTCCACACATGAGAGCAGTGCTGGCGATTGGGGTATACACACATCATACACTACACAAAAGCAGAATTATGCCCGAAATCCCCTCCCTACATGGCAGCTTCCTAGTACAATCATAGGTACTAGTAGTAGAGTACAGTTGCCATGGTACAACAGACAAGAGAAAGTGTCATGTGTACTCAATGTGTGGTACATAGAGGTTTCAGGAATCCTTTGAAAAGGGGAGACTACAAAGCTGTTCAGTGGCTTCTTCTGTGAAACAGTGATTCCCCACCAGAAGCTATACACTGGTACGCACAACACAATCCTGGAGCGCTTATGTAGGGCTTCCTCATTCACACACCAACACTCTGTAGTACAGCAGCTCAGGGATACACAAGCTTGGGCCAAACAGCTCACCACAGTGTAAGGACACACATGCAGGCAGGCAGGGAGGCACGCGTGCACACACACACACACCACACACACACACACACACACACACACACACACACCACCACCAACACAAACACACCCACCACACACACACACACACACACACACACACACACACACACACACACCACACACACACCATCACCACACCCACCACAAAAGATAGACAATACGAACTACAATACATATGTATATATACAGACAACATACACTTACATAGTGCACAATACAATAGGTAATCACAGCAGAAGTAATAATTGAGCTTTTAAAAAAGGTACACTGAAAACACCTGCGGACAACCAAGCTAATATGCACATCTACATATTTATATGTACATGCATTCACATGTGGAAAATGGTGTCAAATTTCCTGTTTATATAACATGCACAACACACACACACACACACACACACACACACACACACACACACACACACACACACACACCATAAACTATAGTGTGGGTTTCTCCCATGCCAGCAAACCACAAAGTGGGTGTCAAATTGCAGCTGCTTTATGACAGCTGCAGATCCCTCTCTACCCAATTTCCACTCCATTGGAACACAGAACATGAGCACAATCAAATAACTCACTCTTCGCCATAAAAGGGTGGCCTGTCAGATACCTAAACGGTTGGAAAGAAACGAAGGATGATTCGCACTATTACCTCAAATTTAGCTGTGGTTACAGCAGCTGAAATGCGATGGAGACTTTAAATACCCCACTTAGAAAGCAAATGGTTGCTATAACTGGAGCATTAGAAACTTTGGATTGACAAGGAGCAATCATTAAAACACAGGTGAGGTCAGGAAACCACCTGAAAACAAACCATTGTAAAATGCCCCAACATATACGCATGTAAATTGCATCACACAAGACTAATTCCTCACTCACGCACACTGAAAATTACAGCAGTGGTATTAACCACTAGCTGCCCCCACTCCTTTGCCGAACACACCAGTGAAATGACAGACCACACCTGGGGCACCACACTATCTAAGCTGCCCCTCCAACTACAGGACAGTGGCAAATCCCAATCACATAAGTTCACTCAATACTGTAGGGATTGGGATGATTATAAAAACTGGCCTTCAACACACTCCAACCATCAACGGAGAATGCTCCAATGCTGGCTACAAGCACTGTGAAACGTCTACATGTGCGCTAGTAGGAACGTCACATTATACCCTGAACTAGCATGCCTTTGTGTGTGTGCAATTCTTGTGAATGACGGGTATTCAGAGGGCACTTGTACGTGTGCTGCTCATTTGTATGAGACCTATTCACTGGCTACCGACACTCACAGTAACCCGGACACACTGAATGGATTATTACACGCACACACGCACCTCTTCCAAGCACGCGATACAAGAAGGTCTTGGCGCTTGTAACTGAAGCTGGTAAACTGTAAAGGAGAAAGAACGCCCGCGTAGGAGAAGAGGACATTTGAATAGTGAGGAATGAACATGGCCAAGCTAGCCTACGCGTACAGTGTGAGAAAGATATTCAGGTATTGAGCGGTACATAGTCTACCGCTGAACCTCAAAAAAACGCGGGAAACACTTACGATAAGGGTTCCAATAGCCGTCTTCTGTGTCCTCCTGCGAATCGACGTCCATATCTGAATTACTGTACTCTCCGTCTAAATCTTCTCCTAAACCAGATTACAATCCGAGACAATGAACGCATCAAGTGTGACTTATCAAGTATCTGGATAATAGACTCACCGTCAACAACAAAACTTGGCAGCTTTTGACCGTAGTTGATTACACCGTAGTCGCAGTCAACGCTCATTTCGTCCAAAGTTCGACGCTCTCCTTCTTCCTCGAGGCTCGTGTCGTACCATGCAGACATGATCACGAACTTCTTTGTTCGGACAAATAATGTATTAGAAATTTGCGTAGACTGCTTTTCTGAAATGTACACACCACCTAACCACTTCCGCGTGTGGCACACACGGAAATGACGTCATACACATTCGTCTTCATGCTTGCAGACGGCTCGCGGCTTGTGCTTGCATCCACCTCTGATGTTCCTTCCTACTTACTAGTTCGTATTTTGTATTGCAATTGTTAGACAGCTGGATCATTGGGAAATCGAGAAAAAATATCACTTCTATAGCATTGTTGTGCACACATACACAAAATTAACTGAATCCAGTAGGATTGGTATAATTTAAATAGGCACACATGCGCACTGCCTTATACATATATCTCACATTATATTGATATATAAAAAAAATGTTAGTATGAAATACATCAATCGAAGAAAAAGAGGATTAATTATAATAATTAAACATAAACATACTAGGATTGACATTCATTGTTGACAAATGTGCAAGATTGAGGACAACGAATAGCTAGTCCATGTCGAGACCTGTGGCCTCGACATGGACTAGCTTAGTAGGATTGGTATGCTAGGTGGTTGAGCTGCTCGGTGTATTTTTTGACCCCCACATGCAGACGTACACTATGTGTAATTTTCTTGACATAGTTGTAGTATTATGTGGTATCAAATACTAAATATATATGCTGTAATGTATGTACCATCTTCTTCAACTACAGAGGGCTCTGGTTTATCCGACGACATCTGTTCCCCATAGATGTGTCAGATAAACCAGGTGTCAGATAAATCAGGTGTTGGATAAACCAGGTGTTGGATAAACCAGGTGATGGATAAACCATGTGTTGGATAAACCAGGTGTTGGATAAACCAGGTGTTGGATAAACCAGGTGTTGGATAAATCAGGTGTTGGATAAATCAGGTGTTGGATAAATCAGGTGTTGGATAAACCAGGTGTTGGATAAATCAGGTGTTGGATAAACCAGGTGTTGGATAAACCAGGTGTTGGATGAATCAGGTGTTGGATGAATCAGGTGTTGGATAAAGCAGGTGTTGGATAAATCAGGTGTTGGATAAACCAGGTGTTGGATAAACCAGGTGTTGGATAAACCAGGTGTTGGATGAATCAGGTGTTGGATGAATCAGGTGTTGGATGAATCAGGTGTTGGATGAATCAGGTGATGGTCGAATTGTATACAGCTTAGCGATGAGGCTTCACAACAGATCGAGTGTTGGATGAATGAGTTTCCGGATAAACCAGTGTCAGATAACTCAGATGTGACTGTGCATGTATATAATAATATTAATATTATACACATCATACATGCATCTTTCCCACCCTTTATACATGCATGTACCATGTAACAATGCAAGCATTGGCAAACCACTATATGTATAGATTCATAGCACAGTAGAACAAGCATTTTAATGCTGATGCAAATGCCAGCTGGACGCATGTCCACATGCACAGCTGCAGCACAGCCACTACCACTATAGTGTGTACTGATAACTTTCACGTACATAAATTTAGCATGCATGCAGTTCCAAAATAATATATAATTATATATATATATATATATATATATATATATATATATATATATATGACTGTGCATAATATTATAATTTTGATATTCTGTACACACAAAAACACTAAACTATGTACAATTACTATAGTACATATGAAATATCAAACATATGTGTTTAGATAAGTAGATGAAGTAGAATATATTGCAAAAATAAGGAGCGAAATTTTAGTTAGAAGACTGTTCCAGTAGAGCTGTTCCAGTAGAGTATTGTCATAAAGATGCTAATGTCAACGGATGACATCCCGAGGAAGCCAACCCTCTTGAGGCTGGTCACTGTGGACTGTACAGACCCACACCCAATCCGGATTGGTGTTGTCGATGACCTCCACCACCACGTCACATCCCACTGAAAGCTGGTGGCTGACGGGATCTCCAGTGAAGGCAGCGGTTGTAGTCATGTACTGTCTCTCAGGACTTGACTCTTGCGACTGTGAGGAAGAGATGATCGTGCACACTTCTAAATGAATTTCACTACTATCGTATTATTAATAACACACACACACTACACACACACACACACACACACACACACACACACACGCACGCACACACGCACACACACACACACACACACACACACACACACATACACACACACTACACAAATACACATACGTACAGTGTACAATTGCATTGTGCATATACAGCACACAGTGACTCACCTGCTCTTCCATACTCTGTTCTAAAGTCACAGACACAAAGGGATCCAGAGCTTTGGATGGCACCCAGCCTTGACGTTTGGATGACGATTCATCAAGAGTCTTCACCAGCCACCAGTCATTGCTGCTGTCATCCAAGACCTGATGAGACAGCAAACACAAGAATATATACACTCATACGTTGATATATATGTACGTGTACATATGTACGTAAATGCATGTGTGTATGCAAAAATTAAGAGTTTGTGTATACACAATACACACATCCACACCACACCCACCCACACACACACACACACACACACACACACCTCTACTTTCTGTCCCAGAAACAAAGACAGCTCCCGCTCATCACCAGCCATTACATGAGCTTTGGAAACAAAATACTTCGGAGGTTTTGGTTTGTGGCTCTCAATCTGGCTCCTCGTCAGGGACGACTCCAGCGGATTTTCTGCCACCAGAATACCTGGTGTCTCTGCCTCAGTATGTACAGGGGTTCTGCATGCACACAGATGTACCCACAGGTCACAAGAGAACACAGATGTACCCGCAGGTCACAAGAGAACACAGATGCACCCGCAGGTCACAAGAGAACACAGATGCACCCGCAGGTCACAAGAGAACACAGATGCACCCGCAGGTCACAAGAGAACACAGATGCACCCGCAGGTCACAAGAGAACACAGATGTACCCACAGGTCACAAGAGAGCAGAGATGCACATCACACAAACAACCACTCCCGACCAATGACTGATAAGCACATTAAGCATGAAAAACATTTTGCTCCATTTTCAGTCAGTTGGTAACGGATGCACACACAACACACACAGAGGATGTATGTTCTTCATGTGTACAAATATGGTATAGACTGATAGTCAAATAGGTAAATACGTAATAAGTTCCCAATGAACGCAGTGTAAATATACACACAGTATCCACAGTCATTATTGGATAGAATCCACCCATGGTTCATACACACTCCTGGCTGCACACACAGCCCTTGCTAACACACACTCCTAGCTGCACACACAGCCCTTGCTAACACACACTCCTAGGTAGCACACACTCCTAATTAGCACACACTTCTGGCCAGCACACACTCTTGGTTAGAACACACTCCTGGATTGTACACAGCCCTGGTTGGCACACACTCCTGGCTAGCACAAATTCCTTGTTAGCATACACTCCTGGTCAGAACACACTTCTGGATAGTGCACACCACTGGGCTTGCACACACTCAGTGTTAGCATGATATTATACATTAAGTAAAGTAGGAAAACATAAAACTGAAAAACACATACCCTGGTTCACTCTCATGGTCACTAGGAGGGGGTTCTTCAACTTCTCCTCCCCCCTGAGAGGGCTGGTCAGCTGGCATATTCCCAGTGGGTATGTCCACAACTAACTCCAAATGATTAGCAGGGGCCCACCCTTGCTTCTGGTCACTCCCACAATCTACAGGTACAACCAACCACCACACATCATCAGAACTGTCAAGGACTTCATAAAGTTGTCCCTCCTCTAGAGGTGCACCCGAGTCATCATTTCTGCTGTAGTTGGCCAACGCACGATACAGTTTCCTCGCTGCCTGGACTTCTGTACTTTCTGTAATTCCGGGAAGACGAGGAGAAGAGAATCCACCGGAAATGGGGTCACCCGGAGTCACATCCTCAAAGCTGTCCTCCGGGGCCATCTGGTATTGGGTCCTAGCTGACTCAGTACTCATCTGTCCAGACACTGGTAGATGGGGATGCAAGACAGGGGTATTGCTGTCAGCTGACCTTGTAGCAGTCACCTCCTCCAGTGCATCTCGAAGAACACCAGATACTCTACCTAGTGATGCTCGCTCACCGGCATTCACAGGCGTAGTCACAGATTCAAAAGAATCTTGTGACATTACTTCTGTACCAATGGGTCTTGTGGGAGTTGTGGCTTCTATGACACTTGACTGCGTCCCGACCTGCGGAGTAGTGGGGGCTTGTGATAGGCAGCCAGGAGGGACAAACCCTTCCTCTGGTTCTTCAACTGTACACACGTACCACCTGGTACCAGACGTATCCAGCACCTGTACCGCAGCTCCTGCTGGAAGGTGGAACCCGGTCTCACTGGTGTAGTCATCAACAGCATACCACAAGATGTCCTCCGCTATCATGCTCGGCTGGTGCAGGGGCAGACTGACAGGAGGTTGAGAGGGAGGGG
>CAUJGJ010000483.1:765000-767500 GCA_963170055.1 Halisarca cf. caerulea | reverse complement strand
TTGGCTTCTTCGGCGAGGGAGTAAGGAAACTATCATCCTTGTTTGCCATATCGTCTTGATTCGGTTGTGTATCAGACATTCTTCGAAATGAAACTTTACTTGGTTCTTTGCCTAGTAACAAAAAGTGTCCTCGCAAATTTCACGGTGAAAACAAGGCGTGTTGTTTGTCTTGCTGAGTCAGAAATCTGAGAGATGCCCTGTAAGTAACAAAACAACGAAATTTGACCATTAACAAAACCGCTTACTGTCGACTCAACAGCACAATAGATAAGTAGACCTTGTACGAGCTAGCGTGTCAGCAAGCGCCCATTTTTAATTTGATGTCGTCATGTGCTATATATAGAATGCATGCACGGCAATTTAATTTTGCACCGGCCGATATGTACGTAGCTGCAGTCAACAGAACTGTGTACATGGAAATATGTGCAGGCTGTGAGTATATACGCATATAGGACATGTAGAGATGTTTTATCTTTGGACACGTAATGCATGTCACAACTTGTCAACAATTAATCACGTGCACAGCTGTACAAAGTTCCGCCCACTTTGGCATCTTCAGGTACACAAACATGTCTAAAAGATACAACATTGCTACATCAATCCCAACGTTGCTACATCAATCCCAACGTTGCTACATCAATCCCAACCTTGCTACATCAATCCAGCATAATGAACAACTTCTACCACATGTATAAGGATGATTATTTTACATCTCATATTTACATGAAAACAAGATACCGAAGAAAATCTCTACAAGCACGTACACCAGGAGGCTGATCAAATGAAAATCACAACAATGGCATTAGCATAAATAAGTTATAAATACTCCCCTTCTTACAAGTTTGCAAAGATAGTTCATCATCAGTTCGTCATTCACACAAGACCAGCATATCTTGCCAATCTGTAGAACATTCCTTTCTTTGCAATCAGCTGGTTAGGAGAGTCAAACTCTGCTATCCTTCCCTCACTCAGTACCATCACCCTGTGGAGGAGTTATGTGAGTACGTGCATAGCAGCACAAGAGATTTACACATCTAAACACACACACACACACAGGACATAAGAGTAATACTAGCTCACAAACCTGTCATAGTCCATTATGGTATTGAGACGATGAGCAATGGTGACAACAGTGCAGTCAGTGAACTCGTTACGAATGGTTTTCTGAATGAAATCGTCTGTTTCCATGTCAACAGCAGCTGTAGCTTCATCAAGAACAAGAATTTTGGTCTTCCTCAGCAAAGCACGAGCCAAACACACAAGCTGTCTTTGACCAACACTAACAGTTGAAAAGTTGAAAAGATGGTCGTACGTAAATCATCACAGGAATCAATGCAGTGTAATAAAGGACACATAATAACCAGTTACGGTTACCGGGCTTCAGCGTAAATGGGGTAATAGTCATGCCCTATACACATATGTACAAGTGTACCCTTCAAACACACGCAGACACCCACCCACCCACACACACACACACACACACACACACACACACACACACACACACACGCACACACACCTCAGATTCTCTCCTCCTTCTGCTACCATGTGCTTCAATCCCTCGTCAAGTTCTAGAACAAACTTCTTCAAATGGGCAGTTTCTAAAGCTCTCCAGATCTCCTCGTCATTGTGATGGTTGAAGGGATCCAAATTTGCACGCAAAGTATCAGAGAACAGCACAGGATCCTACCATGTCAGGAGAGACACACAATACAATGAACACCACACCACACACACGCACGCCCGCACGCACGCATGCACGCACGCCCGCACGCACGTACAACACTCCGAGTCCTTATACCTGAGGGATGATGGTGATCCTTGATCTCAGGTCGTACAGACCGAGCTGGGACACATCAATGTTGTCAATCATGATCTGTCCATTAGCTGGTTCAATGATTCGGAAGAGAGCCATAGTCAGGGAGGATTTACCTGCTCCAGTTCTACCCACAATTCCAACCTAATAGCGTGTGACAGTTGGGATAACTGACAAATACATACATGGCATGTGCGTGTGTGTGTGTGTGTGTGTGTGTGTGCGTGTGTGTGTGTGTGTGTGCGTGTGTGTGTGTGTGTGTGTGTGTGTGTGCGTGTGTGTGTGTGTGTGTGTGTGTGCGTGTGTGAGTGTGTGTGTGTGCCTGCAGGTATCCATTAACTGTTTCTGATTATTAGACATACACACCTTCTGTCCTCCAGGTATGCTACATGCTATACTCTTCAGAACCAGGTCCAAACCATCTCTGTATCGAGTGGAGTAGTCTTTAAAGGTCACCTTTCCTTCTTGAGGCCAGTCTGAAGGAGGACGGTTGCTCTCAATGATGGCAGGAGCCTGAGAGGGGAGTACAGTGAAGGAACAGATTGGAATGGGAATGCCTACCAAACTACTGCATGTCCATGCATTCTGACTTGCATGCTGGGGTACCTCAGATAGCACTGAACAACTGCACAATTCCATTAGTATTACAGTGTAACCTCTGTAATGTGACACCATTATTTCTAA
>CAUJGJ010000483.1:737500-750000 GCA_963170055.1 Halisarca cf. caerulea | reverse complement strand
GTATGTATATACGCATATAATGTAGAACACATGCCCCGCCTACATTCTTTAACTCTCATCTACTGTGCATTCCAATGTCCCAACAGTTACGCATGCGCTTCAGCCCCTTACCAGTGCTAACTGCATTTTCGTACACCAACATAGAGAATAAAGGAGGTGCAATAGCGGTCTGGGCTACTTGAGACTACTCAACACCCACATTAGTACATGTACACTGCTCGTCTGATAGGCCGTACATGTATGCACTTAAGAAAGAATAGAGGAACTGTACCTGCAGAGCATATGATATGGACAGACCAGCCAGTCCTGGAGTGATGGTTCTACTTGCATCAGGAAACACAACAGCAAGAACAGCAAAGAGAGCGGCAAAGAACACAACCAAGTTTCCAATGAACTCCAATCGAATGGCAAGCCAGCGGTTAGCACAAATACCAGGATAGTACGCCTCTTGGTTGTAATCCACCTTATGCTCGCTCTGCTCCAGAAATTCCTCCTGTTTGTGGTATGCTCGTATGGTTGTCACACCACTCAGGGTTTCCTGGAAGTGAGAGTAGATTGGAGATCGGCTCACAGACTCCAATCGTTTCAGCTGACGAGAAGCATTGACGTAGATTCTTTGGATGATTAAGTACACAATCAAAAGAGGAATAATGACAGCTGTGAAGTATGGAGTTGCTACTATGATAACAATGATGGTACTCAAGACGTTGAGAAGCGTAGAGATAAAAGATCGAAGCGAGCGAGGAATTGTCTCGTCAACAACATAGATGTCCTTTGAGAATCTGTTGAGAACTCTACCCATTGGTGTAGTGTCAAAGAAGGACATTGGAGACCTCAGGACGTTCTTGAGCAGTTTACCATGAAGTCTGCTTGAAGCGATGACACCTCCAATGGCCAGTGTAAAGGCTCCCAAGAGCAGCCCTATTGCCTGACCAAATCCAAGAGCTGCGTACACACCAATGTTCTCACCACTGCAAGGAGGTCCGATGGGCGCTAAACACAGAACAGCAACGCCACAAAAACATACTACACAGATGTGTATACTCACACGCAGCTCATACACGTACTCACACGCAGCTCATACACGTACTCACATGCAGCTCATACACGTACTCACATGCAGCACATACACGTACTCACATGCAGCTCATACACGTACTCACATGCAGCACATACACGTACTCACACGCAGCTCATACACGTACTCATATGCAGCACATACACGTACTCACATGCAGCACATACACGTACTCACATGCAGCTCATACACATACTCACACGCAGCACATACACGTACTCACACGCAGCTCATACACGTACTCACACGCAGCTCATACATTTACGTACACTTTATCCTGAGCTGCCACAGGATCATTGTCCTCCTGTGTACTCCAAGCAGCCAACCAGAAACTAGCACCCACTGACAGTCCTTGAGCACTAATGTTGAGTACAATGACCAACAAAGCCATGATCCATGACGTAGCTCGGGCATAATCCAGGAACACAGAAAACTTAATCTGTGGATGGCAA
Organism: Halisarca cf. caerulea; assembly: GCA_963170055.1. Lineage (NCBI taxonomy): Eukaryota > Metazoa > Porifera > Demospongiae > Chondrillida > Halisarcidae > Halisarca > Halisarca cf. caerulea. The sequence continues at coordinate 748,470 of CAUJGJ010000483.1, read as the reverse complement.
ACACATAGTTACAGTATGCTGTTACAGCTGTGATGAAGTCACACATGTAAGTATAGACTAACACAACACATGTCGTCAACAATTGGCAGATTACTGTTGAATGAGTGGCACACATAATTTTGTAACAAAGACTAACATTTCCCGTTTCTGCTTGCTCTTCTCCAATGAGAGCCGTCTTTTCATCTTTTTTCATAGCAGTCTCCTTTGTGGACTCAATCATAGACTGCTGCTTGGAGATCTGCCTGAATAGGACTCGTTTCTTATCTGGAGACATTGGTGTGTGGTCAGAAAGGGGTAGCTGAGGTCTGGGGTCATCCCCATCACTTAGTGCAGAAATTCGTCGTTCAAGGTACTTTTGTCTAGTCCGTTTGGTCTCCAGGTTGGACGGTGCATCAGAGAAAAAGGCCACCTCGTTAGGAGGTGATGTCAATTCTTCCTCGATTGCTTTTTTCATTTCCTGATTATCACTCAAGACTAAGTAAACACAAAAGAGAAACAATTCAGATGATACCCATGAAGCCCGCAGCACATGACGCCCGCAGCACATGACGCCCACAGCACATGACGCCCGCAGCACATGATGCCCGCAGCACATGACGCCCACAGCACATGATGCCCGCAGCACATGACGCCTGTAGCACATGATACCTGTAGCACATGATGCCCGCAGCACATGATGCCCGCAGCACATGATGCCCGCAGCACATGACGCCCGCAGCACATGACGCCCGCAGCACATGACGCCCACAGCACATGATACCTGTAGCACACGATGCCTGTAGCACATGATGCCCGCAGCACATGATGCCTGTAGCACATGATACCTGTAGCACATGATGCCCGCAGCACATGATACCTGTAGCACACGAGGCCCACAGCACATGATACCTGTAGCACACGAGGCCCACAGCACATGATACCTGTAGCACACGAGGCCCACAGCACATGATGCCTGTAGCACATGATGCCTGTAGCACACGATGCCTGTAGCACATGACACCCGCAGCACATGATCTCATCTCACTTATTTCCTCTAAAATTCATCCCTCTAAAGTGTCATCACTGCTATTGGGAGTACCAATTTTGAATTGCCCATAATAAATGACAAAATCACTTGAGATCATCTTATGTTTGAGATATTTGTGACAAACTATGGAAGCATGGTACTGGACTACAACTAGTCAGACTCAGTGTCCTGGGAGTGCCAGAAACAAACCATTGTTGGATACTGACTCTATAGCAGCCATTCACCAACACACTGCCATTCAGCATTGTCTTTGCCCAAAACTTCTGCAGCAACTCTACAGAACTCTTCAGCTGTTCCTTGGCAAACAGTGATCGGATTTCTTAGCATGTGCTACATATGCTAACATACCAAACAGCTGTACTTCCAGCACTGAATGAGTGGCCATTTTGTTACTCTAATTTTTTAAGTCACTAGCCTCAAATTCTTCAACACATACGGAAAGGTTACGCATTCACTTCTTAGTCACCAGTCCAACAAAATTCATTGAATTTGTAGAGAAAACACGGGATACTATAACACAGGAACCAGACTTACTATCTTCAAACACATCTTCTTCATTCTCCTCGCGACCAGCATACGTCCTCATTAACTCAGCAAAATGCTTTTCATTGTCAATGAGTTGCTTGTAGGTTCCAAGCTCAATGATTTTCCCTTTATCCAACACAACTATTAGGTCACATCGACGCAGAAAACTCAGTCCATGGGTCACCAAAATTCGGGTCTGCACCAGACAAAAGTGGTTTGTGTGTATGTATGTATGTATGTATGTATGTGTGGATACAGTAAGTATAAGTACGTATGTGCTGGATACAGTACATACATACATTGAGGAAGGTGTGTGCGCATGTACACACAAGAACGTTCATGCAGTACACATGCGTGTGTATCCCACACAAACACACACACACACACACACACACACACACACACACACACACACACACACACACACACACACACCTTAGTCCTCAGTAAACCTTCTGGACCGATCACTTCTTCAAAGATGTGCTTACCCACATGAGAGTCAACTGCACTCAGAGGATCATCAAGGAGATAGATATCTGATTTCTGGTAGACAGCGCGAGCAATGCTGACACGCTGTTTCTGACCTCCACTCAAGTTGATACCCTACCGGGGAGCACCATTAATACAGGCAAATTCAACTTTTAGGAAGAAATGAAAGTGGTGTAACACGACAGGGACAGAGTAAGTACACAACACTTAATGCAAATGACAGGAGATACCCAAATAACATTGTAAAGTCATATGCATGTATGTACTGTGCGTACATGGGTAGGTACAAATACATCTATGTACTGTGTGTACATGGGTAGGTACAAATACATCTATGTACTGTGTGTACATGGGTAGGTACAAATACATGTACATATGTACTGTATGTATACACTTGACAATGTAAGGGCATTCACAAACTGTAATGACCTACACACAAGAGGAAAGAAGTCCACAGCATGTCTATTGCAAGCAGTCAGACAGCCCAAAATGAACTGGTGCATGACACAAACGTCTAAGAATTTGGACACACACAGACACACGCATACACGTACGAGAGAGAGAGAAACACACACACACACACACACACACACACACACCTTCTCCCCAATCTCTGCCATATCCCCTCCAGGTAGTATCTCCAAATCTGGACCAAGAGCACAAGCTCGGAGAGTACGATCGTAGTAGGTGCCATCCATGGGTTTCCCAAACAGAATGTTTCCTTTGACTGTGTTGTTCTGGATCCACGCCTGCTGGGGGACATAGGCCATCCTACCCTACATGGACAGTGTGTTGCAAAAGAGCATGCACAAGAATATGCATATGCACACACACGGACATTGGCTGTAAGTAATGGTTCAGAATGAACACAAAGCATCTTATTGCAAAATCTTTAAAGGGTCAACTCACTCTAACAGTCACTCTTCCTTGTAGCTTCTCCATCTCTCCCAGAATAGCACTCAACAGTGAAGACTTACCAGCTCCAACCTGCCCCACTACAGCTACAAGTTGACCTTGTTTGACCTTCAGGTTCATCCTGAGGAGGTGTGCATTAAGTGACACATACATACATGTCCCCAACACACAGTATTCGGCAAACCATACAGTGCATATACAACACACACTGCAGTACATGGTACACATACACAGCACACACTGTAGTACATGGTACACATACACAACACACACTGCAGTGTATGGTACACAGCACACACTGCAGTATATGGTACACAACACACACTGCAGTACATGGTACACATACACAGCACACACTGTAGTACATGGTACACATACACAACACACACTGCAGTATATGGTACACAGCACACACTGCAGTATATGGTACACAATACACACTGCAGTACATGGTACACATACACAGCACACACTGTAGTACATGGTACACATACACAACACACACTGCAGTATATGGTACACAGCACACACTGCAGTATATGGTACACAACACACACTGCAGTACATGGTACACATACACAGCACACACTGCAGTACATGGTACACATACACAACATACATACTTTGAGAGTGTGGGGTTCTGGGGAGTTTCCCAAGTGAATTCACCACCTTCAATACCAACGGCTGGTCCCCCTGACAAGGTTGAAGAGAAAGCATGTCAGCAACGTTGACACACTTCTAAGAAGCCTCAACACCAGACTCTACAGATGCAACTCACTCACCATCTACTGGATGGTTGGGGCTGTAGTCAACGTTGTCTGGATCTATCTCTGGTTTCTTCAGGAAAGTTCTCAGCCTCTTTACTGACACACTGGCTTCAACAGAGCTGGATACCACGAATGGCAACATGATCAGAGGGATCCTCAAAACATTAAACAGCGACAGAGCCACAAAAGCTTTTTCTGATGTCAGCCTGCCACTTGGGTCAGAGTTGTTGAGATTTGCCAATACAAATGTCCCAAATGTCACTACAGCGACCTATAAGGAATACATAGGTGTAGTGTACATGCGTATATTGAGATGTACGTAGCTACCAGTCTGGGAGCTGCGTACGCCTACACTAGAAAGGTACTTGAGGTGAAGATGATCAGCATCATGCATATATTGAACACTCACTAGGAATGGAGTACACAAGAACGTGAAGAATGCAAAAGCATTGAGGAATGCCGAAGACCTCAGAACTTTCAGTTCATCTCTTCTGATACCAAAGACTGCCTCAATGAAATGATTCTCCCAGGCATAGAGTTTAATCACTTTAATCCCATTTAATATCTCATTCATCATCTTAATCCTGGAGTCCTTGAATCTCATTTGACGAACCTATCAACAAACCATCACAAGCAATGCCATACAGTAGCAACACAGTACAAACATTTGTACACAAAGTTCAACTGTGTGTGTGTGTGTGCAGTGTTTCCCCCAGTATACCTGGAGCAGGGCGCCCCGCCCTGTTTGCTTTTCTGAAAGTAATATTATTTTACATACTGATTTTGTATATTGTAGAGCTACAGCTGCCATTTAGCATTTTCTACTGATCGTTTCTAGTGTGTAGCTGGTTTAAATCACTGAATTCCGAAGTATTCAATAATATTGCCTCTTAATTCTAGTTATCAGAAACTTTTTCTGTGTTTAAAGCTTCCCTCGAGCTACTCAGTATCTCGCCGACTTTTCCGCCATTTTTATTATGACGTCATCGAGTAGGGCATTAATGCTAGATTAACAATACCCGCCCTGTTGCAATTTCATCCTGGGGGAAACACTGGTGTGTGTGTGTGTGTGTGTGTGTGCGCGTGTGTGTGCGTGTGTGTGTGTGTGTGTGAGTGTGTGTGTGTGTGTGTGTGCGTGCGTGTGCATGTGTGTGTGTGTGTGTGTGTGTGCATGTGTGTGTGTGCGTGCGTGTGTGTGTGCGTGCGTGTGTGTGTGTGTGTGTGTGTGTGTGTGTGTGTGTGTCGTGTGTGTGTACGTGTGTGTATTTGTGTGCCTACATATGCATAAACCAGCACATTACAAGAACCAACATACATACATACGCACTTGGAATTTTCTACTGATGATAGCTATTATGGCATTGGTAGGGACCAGCAGAAGCAGGACACCTAGGCCAGCAAACACAGAAGGTCCCATTGTCTGATAGAGAAAAATGATGGAAAGAACAATCTGGAATGGAGCCGACCACAGTACGTGAAGGTAGGCCATAAGGTCCATGAATCTCTGAGCATCTATGGCCATCAGGTTGACTATTTCACCAGTTGTGCTGTTCTTGCGAGCCAGACTGCTCAGACGGAGAGCCTGCATACATGGAGAGTGTGCAATGAAGACTGGCATACATTCATGTACTGTAAGTACAGTGCATAGGTAGGTATGTACAGTGAGTAGGTAGGTAGGTACGTACAGTGAGTAGGTAGGTTCAGTGAGTAGGTAGGTGGGTAGGTACGTACAGTGAGTAGGTAGGTAGGTAGGTAGGTAGGTACAGTGAGTAGGTAGGTACGTACAGTGAGTAGGTAGGTACAGTGAGTAGGTAGGTACGTACAGTGAGTAGGTAGGTAGGTAGGTAGGTACAGTGAGTAGGCAGGTAGGTAGGTGGGTAGGTACAGTGTGTAGGTAGGTAGGTACAGTGAGTAGGTAGGTAGGTACAGAGTGTAGGTAGGTAGGTAGGTACAGTGAGTAGGTACGTAGGTACAGTGTGTAGGTAAGTAGGTACAGTGAGTAGGTACGTAGGTAGGTACAGTGAGTAGGTAGGTAGGTAGGTACAGTGAGTAGGTAGGTAGGTAGGTACGGTGAGTAGGTAGGTAGGTAGGTGGGTAGGTAGGTAGGTAGGTAGGTGGGTGGGTGGGTAGGTAGGTAGGTAGGTAGGTAGGTGGGTAGGTAGGTAGGTGGGTAGGTAGGTAGGTGGGTAGGTAGGTAGGTAGGTAGGTAGGTAGGTAGGTGGGTGGGTGGGTGGGTAGGTAGGTAGGTAGGTAGGTAGGTAGGTAGGTAGGTAGGTAGGTAGGTAGGTAGGTAGGTAGGTAGGTAGGTAGGTTAGTATGCTACATTCAATGGCATCTGGAATTGTGGACAGAGCAGCAAGCACGCAAACTCCTCAACAGCTGAGGGTAAACTGTACAGTGAACGCAACTACCACAACTGAGAAATCATAGCAATTAATCATTATCTTTTCAACTACTATTGCCATTGGCATTCTGTGCAGGTGATGCAAATACTACGCATTCAGGATACACCATTTTAGACAATCAGTCAATCACATTCTTTTTACACTTGGCAATTATTACCAAAGAAGTCCTTTCCTCTCCTGGGATTGATTGGGAATACAGTTGAACCCTGGATACAATGAACTCATCCATATCACAAGCATAAACTGAAAAACACTCACCTTCTTGTAGACTGCATGGATGACAGCTGCTCTTAGTCTCATCCCGAGGACCATGCAGCGATGGAAGTACTGATGAAGGAACATTGATTGAAGGATAGCAGAAAAGAACATCACAGCTGCGTACAGAAACCCTTTCCACAGTTCATTCTCATTGTAGTTGTCAACAAATTCTATCAAGAGACTGGACAGGAAAAGTGAGACAATGAGATAAAAACACACCATCACCATCTACACTGCCACCATCAATGATTCAATGTTGTCATGTAAGGAAATACAGGTTCTGGAGCACACACACCCACCCATTTTGCATTTAATACTGTGTCAACCTGTATTGTGCATTACAAAGAATGTATTAGGCTTGCTGTATATACATACATTCACTCACAAGCAGGAGTGACTAGTGTAATTGACAGCTAATTTCAAAGTTAAACATCCAAAAATACTTGAGGTAGCACCAGTACGCACATACGAAAGAACACAAGTGCATAGCAAACACACGTGGTATACAATCTACATACCCAAGTATTAGTGGGTTGACGAATACCAGGAGATCCTGTACCACCTTGAAGATTCCAGCCACAAAAAAGGTGAGACCAAAAGCTCTGATGAGTGCCAGTGTCAAGGAAGGCTCTCCAGTGTGCTGCTCCTCAAAAGGATTTTGACCACCACCAAACTGGATCCTGAAGAGATTAACTTCAAATTATCCATACACTCTTTGTCCTACACACACACACACACACACACACACACACACACACACCAACTAACCCTGCTTTCTTCAGTTCCTTTTCCCACTCTTTCTCAAACTCTGGCCCAACAAAATCAGATCTGTCCTCAGGATTCAAGCTCCACAGGTTGGAGTACTCAATAGGTTTGCGATAACCATGGAAGATCAGTCTACAGAGAACACAATGTATATTCATTCATTGCAAAGGGTTTGTACAGCACAACTCCTAACCCGTTCTGCCACCACCAGGTGATGCGAGAGAGGAAAGTAGCACTCAATTCAGGACACGGTCTCTGTAGTGTGAGGAGTACCGAGGTGGAGCAAAACGTAATCAACACTCTTAGTATAACACATGACTGCATGAGAGCACACACATGCACACGAGTGCACACGCACACGCACACGCACAGGCACACACATACACACACACACACAAACACACACACACACACACACACACACACACAGAATCGTAAACACACACACATACATACAGTCACAAACATACATACACACACATACACACACACACACACACACACACACACACACACACACACACACACACACACACTACATACGCATGCACGCACACACACACACACAGTCACAAACACACACACACACACACACACCTCTTCCAGGACAAGTATGCTGCTCTTTGATCGATCTTTGAAGAGTGCTAGTACAAACTGGACTAGTACCAGAACAAAGGTCGCTATAGTTGTAATGAAGCGATAGAGATCAATGTACTTCCACTCTCCACCAAACCCTCTGGTGTACTACAGAAGAGAGCACAATGCACTCACACTACATCTCATGTACAGTTCACACAAGAGTTGTGTGCACTGCGTGAGGTGCTCCAACGTACAATGTCGTCCTGGTGAATCAGAGACAGAGATCTCACTCTCATTGCTTCGTACAACAAGAGGGAACCCCAGAACAAGAACTGGAAACCAGATGACTTCACTCCGAGGTGCTTCTCTCTGAGGACAAGCACCCCAGCTAACACCTGAGGATGATAACAAAATGGACTCCTTGGTAAAAAAAATAATACAATTTGTGATACATACAGATTTCTCTATACTTCAAGAAATAGCAATAATTTCTTCGGCTTATTACATTCAATCATCCTTAGTCTATCTAGCACCACTGCTTAAACACACAACCCAACTCAGTGTAACCACAGGGAACTGTTGCAGTGAGGAAGATTCGATCCACGATACAGCACATACTGCATGTGCTCAATCAACTGAGTGGCTCAAGATGACAATGGCTTCAATGCAAACATGCTACAATTTCGTAACACTTTTATTATATGTACATGTTGCAGTGTTGACCATAGAATATGCATCATTCACATAAGGTTATGTATGTTGTATGTACGTATGCCCGTACATATATAATAAATATGAATGTGTGAACGCATGTACTTCTTTGGCCATTGGCAAAGCCTGTCTGACTGAAAGTACATAGCTTGCCAACATATGTAGCCGGACTCACCATGTCAATGAGAAAGACCACTGGTGTCACCAGCTGAACCACTGCAACCTTCTCATGTGACAAAATATCAGAAGTGGGAGTGTCCTCAGTTCCCACACCAAACCAAACTGCCTGCCAAATAGACTTGCCCAAGTCCATGACAGCAGGTACCATCACCAGAGCACAGAGAACCTGTGTGTGTGTGTGTGTGTGTGTGCGTGTGTGTGCGTGTGTGTGTGTGTGTGTGTGTGTGTGTGTGTGTGTGTGTGTGTGTGTGTGTGTGTGTGTGTGTGTGTGTGTGTGTGTTGATGATTGATGTTGATAATGTAATACAAATTACATTGACACAAAACTCTTTCATACAGAACACAAACCAGCTTTGTTATATTCAGCCATGTCAGTCCAATCCGAAACACCCTCTTCTCTCCAAAGATCATCCTCAGAGCCACCAACCCAGCAAAGACAACACTGATTCCGTACAAGACAACAGTTTCTTGAAAGCAAAGTGGCAGATCGACCTACACAATTGAGTAGGACAACCTGAGCAATGTACATACAGTCAAGTACAACTACATACGTATTAAATCCTTTAGCACTTCACACTGTGATGTTTGAGCCTTCGGACACCAACTTGAAGGAAGAAGTCAAGATTATGTACGTTGTATGAGGGGGCCAAAGAAAGGGAACCTTTCTTTAAATTACTGTAACGATTTCTGTAGGTACTGTGTGCCACACTGAAGGAAGGGTACATAGGTCACATTTTAACACATCCTAATCATCCCTTCTATTATCTATGGTAGAATGGGGTAATTTGGGTCATGGGGCAATTCAGGATGGTGGGTCAAAACCAGTGTCAAAGGCTAGCTGAATACATTATTTCTTGTCAGTGTTGTCTCCATGAATTGGGTGTTCAGCAACAGCAAGTGTGGCTAGACAGCTAAACCATAGCAGTAATATGTGGCTACTAGGTAGTGTCATAGATTATTGGGCAGAAATTCTATTGAATTTTAATACAAGCTGCAGTTACGACTAGTCTATTCCTCTCCTTGTTCTCCTCCTTGCATGGAACTCACGTTATCGAATGGCTCCGTTAGCCTTGTCATATTAGCATTCGGACCTAATGCATTTGGGGGGAACGGCTCGTACTGAGAAGAAATTAAAGAACTCAACATCATTGACCACGCCTACTGTAAAGAAAAGGGGATACACGGCTCACCCAAAACACCGAAAGAGGTGCGCAGAAGGCCTTTAGGGCAATAGAAGTGTCATTGTTGCTCATTTTGCCTCTTTCTAGGCGGTTGGAACCCCTCGAAATTCGACAAAGTTGGCAGACTTCAAAAACAAATGGCTGTTCGTGTGCAGTACGTTGCACGTGATCAGAAATCACTGACGTCATTAGCTATAGCCCGAGCGTCCATTTTGTTTTAATTAATGAATTATTATAATTATATGCTACTACAGTTTATGTAGTGTAGTGCCTATGTATGCTCTAATCTGGCCATGAACATTCGTTGCAGTAAAAGGTACTGCATGGATTAACAAATCTTAGTCTGCTGTGCACATTGGGTACACATTTGTACTGCATGGATAGTGAGAGTTCGGGATTATCAAAGGCCAACTAAACAGACATGATGTTGACTGTATCTACCTTTTATTATTATACAAAATATTAAGTATAAATAATTATATGAGTTTATAGTATAGAGTCTTCTACTATATGAGTTTATAAATAAAATCAATTTAAAAGAATATTCACACAAGGCCTGCATCTTTGGCCATTCTACAGAACATTCCTTTCTTTGTAATCAGCTGGTTAGGAGAGTCAAACTCTGCTATCCTTCCATCACTCAGTACCATCACCCTGTGGAGAGTAACCAGTTGTGTGAAATACAAACACACAAACATACCCACATACATACACAGGGAGGGAGAAAGAGTACTAAAGAGTATTATTATTATTAGTCGAGTGGAAATGAGGGTATATCAGCTCACAAACCTGTCATAGTCCATTATAGTATTGAGACGATGAGCAATGGTGACAACAGTGCAGTCAGTGAACTCGTTATGAATGGTTTTCTGAATGAAATCATCTGTTTCCATGTCAACAGCAGCAGTAGCTTCATCCAGAACAAGAATCTTGGTCTTCCTCAGCAAAGCACGAGCCAAACACACAAGCTGTCTTTGACCAACACTACATACAGAAATTGACTGATAACAATAAAACATGCACACAAAGTGATGTCCATGTTCAGAAGAGCCCCACATATGAACACCAAACCAGTCCGCAGGGGCCTCTGTGAATTAACATGTATACGTACTGTAAAAACACACCCAGACATGCACACACACACACACACACACACACACACACACAC
>CAUJGJ010000483.1:710000-732500 GCA_963170055.1 Halisarca cf. caerulea | reverse complement strand
ACACATACAGCAGCACACTACACACAAACAGCAGCACACTACACACAAACAGCAGCACACTACACACTGACAGCAGCACACTAGCAGCACTACACTTACAAGTCAACGTCAGTACACAATAGTCACATTACACTCCCTCCAAAGTTCACTCAAAATACGAGATTGTATGAACATAATATGTTCAATCTATCACACACACGCACACCATCAGTGAGCTGGGGTAGAGAGAGTACAGAACTTTACCTGTAGAGCATACGACACAGACAGACCAGCCAGTCCTGGAGTGATGGTTCTACTTGCATCAGGAAACACAACAGCAAGAACAGCAAAGAGAGCGGCAAAGAACACAACCAAGTTTCCAATGAACTCCAATCGGATGGCAAGCCAGCGATTTGAGCAAATGCTAGCATAATACGCCTCTTGATTGTGATCCACCTTATGCTCGCTCTGTTCCAGGAATTCCTCCTGTTTGTGGTAGGCTCGGATGGTTGTCACACCACTCAGGGTTTCCTGAAAGTGAGAGTAGATTGGAGATCGGCTCACAGACTCCAATCGTTTCAGCTGACGAGAAGAATTGACGTAGATTCTTTGAATGATGAAGTACACGATTAAAAGAGGAACAATGACAGCCAGAAAGTATGGGGTTGCTACTATGATGATAATGATCGTACTCAAGACGTTCAAAAGTGTTACGATGAAGGATCGAAGGGAGCGAGGAATTGTCTCATCAACAACATAGATGTCCTTTGAGAATCTGTTGAGAACTCTACCCATTGGTGTAGTGTCAAAGAAGGACATTGGAGACTTCAGGACATTCTTGAGCAGTTTACCATGAAGTCGTCTTGAAGCAATGACACCTCCGATGGCCAGTGCAAAGGATCCCAAGAGGAACATCAAGGACTGACTTACTCCAAGGATAGTATATACAGCAATGTTCTCCCCTGGTCCTCTCATTCTAGTTGGAAAAGATAATATAAGAAAATTTGAAAAAAACATACATATATAAATAACAGGTAGGGAAAGAATAGAATTTGAAATATAAGCAATACTCAGATATCTTGCACGCACACACACACACACACACACACACACACACACACACACACACACACACATGCATACACACACACACACACTGTGGATGATACATTGTCTAGGAGTATATACATACATACAAACAGTACATATTCACATGAGCACAGTATATGCACAATTGCAATACACGCTTCCGTACTCTATTAAACAAGTAAATCGAGTTAAAAACTCGTGGGGGCTGCCGCCCCATGCACTCGAATCACTTGCAAAGCATTGGAGTGTAAGTGCACAGCTGAACATTCATTGAGCATACTGTTTATTGTAACTGGATGATTGTTTTGAAAACAATTGCCACATTTGGCAATTGTTTTCAAAACAATTCCTATAACTCATTCCTGTATAAATTCATACTTCTCTATTACTATTATATAAATTCTCTATTAGAAGACTTTTCTTCAAATCCATATTATATATATATATATATATATATATATATATATATATATATATATATATATCGGACGAGCGTTACACACTGGAAGTCCAAATAGGGGCTGCCTGCCCCCTAATAATGGAAAATATTCACAACTCATTTGATGGGAGATAAAATTATCACAATTTTTGTGACTTGAAAGAAACAAAATTTCTGAGCTGTTGTCCTCTTAACTTTCCCAAACAATGCCACGTTACTTGCATACTAAAAAGCTCACAAGTTATTGGTCGAGAATATTCCCAATATAGGTAATGCACTATCCTCATACAGTCAATACTAAAGCAACATTAAAAGCATACACATACATAACCACACTTACGTTTCATTGCTCAATGCTTTGAGTCTTTGGTCCTCCTGAGTGCTCCAAGCAGCCAACCAGAAGCTGCTACCGACAGACAGTCCTTGATACGCCAGAAAGAGCAGAAAGACAAATATTACCATGATCCACGACGCAGCACGGGCATAGCTGACTACCACTGACAGCTTCACCTGTATCATAAACATACAAGATCATGGCAATAGAAAAAGGTTGACAGACAAAGTATTAAGAAGTGAAATTGCTTACATTTCCAGTCTCTGCTGTCTCGTCCTCCGTAAGACGAGATGAATCTTTCACAGTAATCACTGCAGAACCTTTCCTGTAGGAGAACCGTCTTGATAAACGTCTAAAGAAGTTTTGCTGCATTTTGGTGGATGGGGACATGGGGGTAAGGACTGGAGATAGAATGGGGTCTTCATCATTGTCAGATTCCTTGGCAACCTCATCCAACTTTCCAAGTACATCCTTAATCTCAAGAGCAGGTGGCCTATCTGACATGCTGGCCTGACCATTTGGGAATATACCATTTTTGCTGACTGCACAAAGACATAGTTCATGGATAAGTTATGTAATAGACAGGTACAGTACAAGGGTTTGGTAGGATGTACATAGGGTAAATCACTACAAGCAATGCTTTGCATCCTAAAGGCTAAAGCAAGGTAAGGATGTACCTGACACCAGCAAACAACATATACTACTCACTCATAGGATCACAACCAAAAACTTGGGATAAGAAACAGTTGCAAGAACAGTTTCAGAATCTGTAGTATTGTAGCCAAAATACACACTGTGTGTGTCTACCACAATTCGCCATCTTTCGCTATATACCATACCAGCTCACCGTAATGTTAGATCATTAAAATACCAACGAACAAATAATTCGGACAAATCGTTCGTCGAGGGTGAACAAGTTCACTTAACAACAAATGCCTAATTTGCATTCGGCTTTTGTCAAAATTGTTTGCTGCAGTCAATTCATTGTTTACATTGACACCTTTTGACGATAGTGTGGCCTAGGCTTATAATTTCACCCACCTTGTCCAATGTCAACATCATCATCATTCTCCTCGAGGGCAGTGTATGTTCGTACAAATTCTGCAAAATAGCTGTCACTGTCCATGAGTTCTCCATACAAACCCATCTCAGTCATCTTCCCCTCCCTCAGGACAACTATTAGGTCACACTGAGGAAGAAAGCTCAGTCCATGGGTCACAAGAATTCTTGTCTGCAGCCACAATGAGGGCAAACAACCATGGCTAAACATTATACACACAATATCGCACATCGATCTTCACACAGATATGAGTCATGTGAAATGACGAATATTTCAAACAGTGTTCATGAGAAGGGAATGCATACACACACATGCACGAGCACACAGACACATACAAATACATACGTACAAACACAAGCAAATGCACACCATCAAGCATGCACCTATACCCACACCCACCCACCTACACACCCACACAAACACACACACACACACACACACACACACACACACACACACAAGCACAAACACACACACACACACACACACACCTTAGTATTCAGTAAACCTTCTGGACCGATCACTTCATCAAAGATGTGCTTACCCACATGAGAGTCAACGGCACTCAGAGGATCATCAAGGAGATAGATATCAGATTTCTGGTAGACAGCACGAGCAATGCTGACACGCTGTTTCTGACCTCCACTCAAGTTGATACCCTACCGGGGAGCACAAGATGTTCAAGGAGCACAACAAACAGAACATACCGTACATCACATGTCAATAGGAATACCATAGGAATAATGTGAGCATAAAGAATTTGATTGGCATGGCATTAGCAATATACACATGTCTGTGAAGAGTGCACACAAGAATACATGTTTCTGTACATGCGTGTAGACACAGTAAATACTCTCATCCATGTACACATGTACATTCACTAATACAAAGCAAAGAAATTGTGAACACACAGATAAACACACACACACACACACACACACACACACACACATACACACACACACACACCTTCTCCCCTATCTCTGCCATATCCCCTCCAGGCAATATCTCCAGGTCAGGACGAAGTGCACAGGCTCTGATTGTCCTGTCGTAAAAATCTGCATCCATTGACTTCCCAAACAGTATATTCCCTCTCACAGTGTCGTTCTGTATCCATGCCACTTGTGGGACATACGCCATCTTCCCCTGGGAGAGGACAAGGCAGCATACGCGCAGGACATCATACACAACACTACTTACAATTGTTGAGAAAGTAGCAACCCCAAGTGTCCTCCCTGTTTAGCACATACAACATATGTTTGTAGTAAGTTTACAAATAGGGTATAAACAACACAGGGCACTAACAGTACAAAATATTCAAAATGCATCTTACTTGCCTATATTCACACCAGCATCCTCATATGGTGTAATATACAGTATAGAGCATTGCTGGGATCACATGCAGCCATCCTCAACACAGAGACATTGTGCACTGCAAGTTGCCTCACAGATTTCATACGTTTGGTGTGCCAGCATCAAAACTCACTCTAACAGTCACTCTTCCTTGTAGCTTCTCCATCTCTCCCAGAATAGCACTCAACAGTGAAGACTTACCAGCTCCAACCTGCCCCACTACAGCTACAAGTTGACCTTGTTGGACCTTCAGGTTTATCCTAAGGAGGTGAACATTGAGCGTCAGCAGGTTAAGTAATAGCATACTGGTGCTACAGATGTAAAAACATATGCACAGTCTATGTACACGCTATACAGGTAGGCACACACACACACGTGTGTGTGTGTGTGTGTGTGTGTATGTATGTGTGTACATGTGTGTACGTGTGTGTGTATGTGTGTGCGTGTGTGTGTATGTACATGTGTGTGTACATGTGTGTGTGTGTCCATGTGCGTGTGTGTGTGTGTGTGTGTGTGTGCGTGTGTGTGTGTGTGTGTGTACATGTGGTGTACGTGTGTGTGTGTGTGTGTGTGTGTGTGTGTTTGTGTGTGTGTGTACGTGTGTGTACGTGTGTGTACGTATGTGTATATGTGTACGTGTGTGTGTGTGTGTGTGTGTGTGTGTGTGTGTGTGTGTGTGTGTGTGTGTGTGTGTGTGTGTGTGTGTGTGTGTGTGTGTGTGTGTGTGTGTGTGTGTGTGTGTGCATGCGTGCCTGTGTGCAGTCAATCCAGGTTTCAACACAAGTAACATACGTACTTGGAGAGTGTGAGTTTGTAAGGAGTCTCCCCAAATTCATCTTCACTTTCAAACACAAGAGACGATTCTTCTGAAAGGAAAGAAGAAAGAAGTCCCCAACATGTACACACATGTACCATGCTGAGTCCACCACAAACACCTACCATCATCAGATTGCCTTATCAGACGGACTTGTTCCGGAGCTTTTCTGGAATAGTTGGAGATAAACTTGACATTAACACAGCAAACACTGCATCTGATTCACAAATTGTGGAAATAAAAACAAAATCCTTCCAACCCAATGCAGACATACACAGACTTGTAAAAACAAGATTAGACTTTGTCAATACACAGATACAAAATAAATCTGATCCATTCAGACCACAATTTGCAATCAAAACCACTCTCCTCTTCATAAGCACAATGTGAGGGGCACCAGACAAATACATCCCACAGCTAAAAATAGCATTCCTCCCCTTCATGTATCATATGATGGTCACCACTTGGCTTAGGCAGCAGAACAACTCACTGACTAAGTGTGGAATCCTGAGGCAGCTCCCATGCAAAGTCACCACAGTCTATGTCCACAGAGGGATCACCTGGTGGGAACACAAGACTATCAGTTCATCCGTACATGTACTGACTCACATGAATACACATTATACAGTATGTGGGCTAATGGAAGCATACGCATATACGTACGTACGTATAGATGTACAGTGCGTACTGAGTACAAACAGATGCACAGTGGTGCCATATAAACTACATAGCAATGCGTGCTAACAGACATCACAGATTCAGTACGGTGTAAACCAACACTAATCACAGTTCCAGCTAGTACAGTAGCATGTGTAGATAACCATCACAGTTCCATCCAGCAAAGTGTGTACTGACATGCATCACACATTCCAGCTACAGGGAAGTGTCTGGTGTCCGACATCACAGTCAATGTACATTGTGCATGTGGTCACAGGCACGTCAGCTGCAGCACATGCAACAGATGACAGCTCACAATCGGATGGGGGCTCTGGGCTGTAGTCAACACTATCTGGATCTAGCTCTGGTTTCTTGAGGAAAGTTCTCAGCCTCTTCACGGACACACTTGCCTGCACAATGTTGGTTATTACCGTAGGCAGCATGGTCAAAGGGAACCTCAGTATGTTGAACAGCGACAGAGCCACAAAAGCCTTCTCAGATGTCAGCTGTCCATCTGGGTCAGGGTTGTTTGCGTTGACCCATACAAATGTCCCAAAAGTCACTATGGCAACCTAAACATAAACAAAAAGCACAAATATACCACTACACAAATACGTACGTACGTACACCAAGACAAGAAATAAAAATGGTTCATTTCCACATTCTACACCAACTGAGAGTCAAGTGGCCAGTATTAGTCCTGTGTCCAAACCCTTCCATTGACCAGGAAAAAATGACACAAGACACAAAAGTCAAGGAGTATGAAACAAGTTGGAAAAAATAAACCAAGTAAGCCATGTTTTATGTACATTTGTATACAATGGAAATTCTCAGTATTGCTGAAATTGATTTCACCAAATTCTGACCTATTATCCATTTTGGCATACTAACCAATCTGCTATAAATAGCAATACTACTACACAACAGTCATGAATTTGTTTGTGAAAAATGTGACATAGCATCTTAATTGGCATATGAATTGGTGACATACTGACCGCTTGTCACTGTACTAGCTACGTACATGCACACCCCATGGACCCACACTGTACTAGCTACGTACATGCACACCCCATGGACCCACACTGTACTAGCTACGTACATGCACACCCCATGGACCCACACTGTACTAGCTACGTACATGCACACCCCATGGACCCACACTGTACTAGCTACGTACATGCACACCCCATGGACCCACACTGTACTAGCTATGTACATGCACACCCCATGGACCCACACTGTACTAGCTACGTACATGCACACCCCATGGACCCACACTGTACTAGCTATGTACATGCACACCCCATGGACCCACACTGTACTAGCTACGTACATGCACACCCCATGGACCCACACTGTACTAGCTATGTACATGCACACCCCATGGACCCACACTGTACTAGCTACGTACATGCACACCCCATGGACCCACACTCTGATTCACTCGCCCACACACCCACACAATGCAGCTGCTGGGTACGTACGAACCACAAGCAACAGTGCACAGGCATCCACTCACAAAGAATGCTGCACAGCTGAACATAAACCTGGAAAAAGAATTAAGGAAAGCAGAAGATCGGAGCTCCTTCAATTCATCTCTTCTGATACCAAAGACTGCCTCAATGAAATGATTCTCCCAGGCATAGAGCTTAATCACTTTAATCCCATTCAATATCTCATTAATCACTTTAACTCTGGAGTCTTTAAACTTCATTTGACGAACCTACATTACAAATGTAATACAAAAATTATCTAAAATAATTTTACAACGAAAAATAGAATGTAAGGATGAGTTGTAAATTCCTTTCGAAAACAATGGACTGAGTGATTGTGCAAATTCCTACGTCCTAGATTATATCTGCAGGATGTTGGAATTTGCACACTGCACCCAGTCGGCCATGTTCTCACTGTCACCCCTACACAGAGTGCACACTCCATGACACAAACTGTAGTGGGCATTGAGATCCTATGTAACGTTCACACACTACTGCACAGACACAATGCACACACCATCCTACATCATGAACCACAGTAGTGACTCATACGCATGCAGGGATAACACAAAAAACATGGCCGCCCATACATTAGGACCAATAGTATTTTCACTAAAGACTCATGTTGATACGTAAATTATTACCCTACATGGTGAAAACTTGGTGACCACTAATATCAGCAGTATTAGTGAGTAGGCTTCATTCAGGAACATTTCCGGATGTGAACTTTTAGTCTCCAGCACTTACGCAACAGAAAGATGGCTGACTATGAATATTAACATGAACTATGTACCTTGATGTAATTTGCGTAATAAAGTGATTACAAGTATTTCACGATGTACGTATGTATCTCCTTTATACACAATGAAACACAGCTTGACACGTCCACAGTGTACACTGAAACACAGCTTCGTACACTAGTGCTACACACTATTCTGTGGTGCAGCTACACTTCATGCAAGCGAAACACTCACTTGATATCTTTTCCCGGCATAACCCATAACAGCATTCAGTGGCATCATCAACACCATAAGTGCTACACCAGCAAACGCTGAAGCTCCCATTGTCTGGTATAGAAAAATGATAGAGAGGGAAATCTGGAATGGAGCCGACCACAGCATGTGGAGGTAAGTGGTGAGGTCCATGAATCTCTGAGCATCTATGGCCATCAGGTTGACTATTTCACCAGTTGTGCTGTTCTTGCGAGCCAGACTGCTCAGACGGAGAGCCTACATATATGGAGTGTGCAATGACAAAGGACAGAACACATACAGTGTGTACATAAGTAGGCACAGAAAAAGATTTCTCGAAAATCCATAAAAGATTTTCTCACACACAAAGAGTACAAACACACCATTTCAAAGAAGCAAGTATTGAGGGATGGGTCCTTACCTTCTTGTATACAGCATATATGACAGCTGACTTCAGTCTCATGCCGACCAGCATGCAACGGTGGAAGTACTGGTGGAGGAAAAAGGACTGGAGAATAGCCGTGAAAAACAGTAGTGCAGCATAGACAAATCCCTCCCACAGGTCATCTTCAGAGTGCTCACGGATGAAGTTTATCAGAAGTCTACATACATAAGTACGCACATATCACCATAATATTGACACATTCAAATGAACTTCTTGATGAATGGCAAGTGCTGAACAAACCTTAAAATCTGTGGATTGGCAAACGTGAGTAAATCTTGACACACTTTCAAACATCCTGCTACAAAAAATGTAAAGCCAAAAGCTTTGGCAAAAGCCCACACTAGAGAGGGATTTCCTTCTTTCTTGTCTTCTAAGTGACAACTACCACCAAAATGGATTCTGCAAAATTCAGTCTACTTTCAAATACACACCTTAGAGAGCGCGCACACACACGAGAAGACAAGTGACACATGAACACACCAACCCTGCTTTCTTCAGTTCCTTCTCCCACTCTTTCTCAAATTCTGGCCCAACAAAATCAGATCTATCCTCAGGATTCAAACTCCATAGGTTGGAGTACTCAATAGCCTTGCGATAACCATGGAAGATCAGTCTACAGAGAATGCAAGGTACACTCATTCACTGCAAAGGGTTTGTACAGCACAACATCCTAACCCGTTCAGCCACCACCAGGTGATGCGAGACAGGAAAGTAGCACTCAATTCAGGAGATGGTTTCTGGGGGAATTGGAAGAAGTATACTATATGTACGTAGCTCCAAGATTATACTCTCTTTGTTCAAACAACATGCACTATACAAGCATTTGACAACAGTATCTACATACATAAAATATATATGTATATTGTGCAGTATATCGTAGTGTTTGCTAGTCAACGGGCTTGTTCATGGACAAGATACATGATATAAAGCACACAGAATAAAAAAACAAACTAAAAATGCCCCTCTACACACACACACACACACACACACACACACACACACACACACACACACACCTCTTCCAGTACAAGCACGCTGCTCTTTGCTCTATCTTTGAAGAGTGCTAGTACAAACTGGACTAGTACCAGAACAAAGGTCACTATAGTTGTAATGAAGCGATAGAGATCAATGTACTTCCACTCTCCACCAAACCCTCTGGTGTACTACAGAAGAGAGCACAATGCACTCTCACTACATCTCATGTACAGTTCACACAAGAGTTGTGTGGACTGCGTGAGGTGCTCCTACGTACAATGTCGTCCTGGTGAATCAGAGACAGAGATCTCACTCTCATTGCTTCGTACAACAAGAGGGAACCCCAGAAGAAGAACTGGAGACCTGATGACTTCACTCCGAGGTGTCTCTCTCTGAGGACAAGCACTCCAGCTAACACCTGGGGATAAAACAACAATTTAATCAACAGGGTGATATACGTACGTATGCACGCACATACATACATGTGTGTGTGTGGGGGGGGGGGGGTCTGTGTGTCTGTGTCTGTGTCTGCGTGTGTGTGTGTGCATGCGTATGTGTGTTATAAGTATCAATAGACCAAGTATGGTATGAATATTTGTCATTGTTAAGCATAATCAGTCACTACACTAATCATTTGAATGCAACTCACCATGTCAATGACAAAGACCACAGGTGTCACCAGCTGAACCACTGCAACCTTCTCATATGACAGAATATCAGAAGTGGGAGTGTCCTCAGTTCCCACACCAAACCAAACTGCCTGCCAAATAGACTTGCCCAAGTCCATGACAGCAGGTACCATCAGCAGAGCACAGAGAACCTGTGTGTGTGTGTGTGTGTATGTGTGTGTGTGTGTGTATGTGTGTGTGTGTGTGTGTGTGTGTGTGTGTGTGTGTGTGTGTGTGTGTGTGTGTGTGTGTGTGTGTGTGTGTGTGTGTGTGTGTGTGTGTGTGTGTGTGTGTGTACATGCGTGCATGTGCGTGTATGTGTGTGTGTTTGTGTGTTTGTGTTTGTGTGTGTGTGTGTGTGTGTGTGTGTGTGTGTGTGTGTGTGTGTGTGTGTGTGTGTGTGTGCATACATGTGTGTGTGCGTGCGTGTGTGTGTGTATGTGTGTGTGTGTGTGTGTATGTGTATGTGCATACATGTGTGTGCGTGTGCGTGTGTGTGTGCATGTATGTGTGTGTGTGTGTGTGTGTGTGTGTGTGTGTGTGTGTGTGTGTGTGTGTGTGTGTGTGTGTGTGTGTGTGTGTACGTGCATATATGTGTGTGTACATGCATACATGTGTGTGTGTGTGTGTGTGAAAATACACATTCATGTGGGGAACACAGTGGATATTGGCAGATCTGACATACATACGTGTGTACATACAAACAAAATCAAAACCAGACACAAGTGCAAACGTTCATCGAACTTTCTCTCTGTAAATACTAAGAATGAGCTTGCATGAATGTGAAATATATATACTGTATATTCAATTTGTGAGCATTTAATATACGTATACAGTACAGTACAAACCTCAGTATAACGAACCCCCTTGGGATCACTGAAAAGGTTCACTATATCAGGGTGTTCACTATATCAGGGTGTTCACTATATCAGGGTGTTCCCTATATCAGGGTGTTCACTACATCAGGGTTCATTTATAATAGAGTAAATAGGTGTACATTCTAAGGTCTATGCTTGTTATATCAGGGAGTTCATTGTATCCAGAGTTCATTATAGCAAGGTTCAACTGTACAACAGAAATTCGTTCGTTCATAGGTTCTCAAATACTAATATAATACAAATTGCATGCAGTTGTCGATTCACAAAATACTACACTAGCTCAAGCAAGGTAGCCTTCAGATAGGATTGAATAAGTAGACATTCAGTAAAAATATACTGGAAGTATGCATGCATGAGTGTACACAATTGGCATTGTAAACATGTAAGCATGTGCATACAAGAGCACATGCACACACACAACACACGCACACATACACACACGCACACGCACACACACACACACACACACACACACACACACACACACATACACACACACCAGCTTCAATACATTCAGCCATGTTACTCCAATCCGAAACACCCTCTTCTCTCCAAAGATCATCCTCAGAGCCACCAACCCAGCAAAGACAACACTGATGCCATACAAGACAACAGTTTCCTGAAAGCACAGTGTCACATCCACCTGTATATGTAGTACAAAAACAATTCAATAGTTTTTCATACCTCTTTAGTTGAATTACAAACTGGAAGTACCCACAGCTCACAACAGAGCAGCCATAACTAGTCTGTGTGAGGTCCTAACACTCGCTATTGCAGGCTATGTTATATCGTGGACACTCATTCCATGGCAAACTTATAGGAACCTTATAGGACTCAGCATGTTATTCACTAAATAGAACCTAATAGTATTATTTCATTTCATAATTTGTCAAAATTCTACATAATATTACTCTCGACTACACAGCCTATAATATTCACGACAGCAAAGATATCTTCCTTAGCTCACCACTTTGCTGCTACTGGCAAATTACACCAATAAACGGACAACTTCGACAGCAGACTGCGGAATATCCACATCAATGACTGAAGGGATAGTATCACTGGTTCGTGCACACGGCATAATACTACATATATTCCGTTGTCCCTGTTGTAACACCAGCGATGTTCCAATACAGTCTTAGAGGGATACGTACGCCCATATAACAGGAAAAGAAACCTATTTCATGCTGAATAAATCTACCATTTTGTGCTACCGTTTCAGAAATGCTCCCTATTATTCGCAAGACCATGATTTTCAAAGGTACAGTAGAACCTCGTTAGTAAGAACACTGTTAACGAGTAATACCTGGTTAGGAAGTACAAGGATATGATACCCCAGCTTATAACCCATAATACTAATCTATATGGTTAGCAAGTACTACTGATAGTGAGTAGCAATTTGGAGGGTCCCCAGGTGTACTCACTAACGACGTTTGACTGTATATAGAGTAGAAAATCAATTATCGGGCAATACTAATAATATTTGTATGATATTTTAAGCCAATGAAGACAACAGACATAGAACTCTGTATAGCAGTATATATATAGGTAGGGATCTTCTACTCTTACCTTGAGACATTCGGGTTTCCACGGCTGTTCGTTCAGGCGCAAGAAGTCTCCAAATGTGAAAATATTAGAATTATTGAGAAAAAAGAGAAAGAGAAAAAGGCCAAGGAACAATTGAAATTGGAACATAAAGCACAAAGGGAATTGAAGAAAACGGCAGCTTCTACTAAACAATGTAGGTTTGGCCGGCTATTCCTAGCTGCTTTGATCTGAGTGATACTTGTTTGTTGTTTATGTTCAGAAACATGTGAAACACAGGGTACTGAACGGCAGTCCCCTGCTAGACGTGGCTTAAGATGTTACACCAAAAGCAATGAACGTAAGTGACTGGAAAGAATGCATACTGTGCATGCATGTACATCGCATACATATTATACAATAGAGAATTTGTCATTGAGTTAAATTTGCATCATATATATGTACTAAACAGTTGTCATTTTAATTTTTTTCCCATACACAGGGAGTAAACCTGCTAAGAAGGTCACTGTCATGCAACAGGAGCAGCTAGAACTTTGGTGTCTCTGCAAGCAAGGAGAAAACAGAAGGATAATTTTGTGTGACAATCGCAGCTGCAAAGTCAAGTGGTATCATTTTTCCTGTGTTGGATTAACCAGGAAGCCACATCCTAGCCGCAAATGGTACTGCCCTGACTGCCAGTGAAGCAGCCCACCAATGCATGATCGAACTGTGCCATGCTTAGGCTGCAGCTTTCAATGTACTTGCTATAATGGTTATTTTGGGTTGTGTTATGAGTTTGCAATTGACAGTAATATTATTTTATTTAGACTGTATTTTTAGTTTTATGATTTGTCATCTGTACCCATAATAATGCAATGAAAGTCATAAAATTAAATATTGTAATAGTATACATAAGTTTGTCCATCTATATCCATGGGCTATCCGAACATTGATGACGTCATATGTGTGCATTTGATCGCGTTCACTGGCAACGTTGTACCATAGACACTCTAAACTACGGTTACGTAGTTTAGAGTGTCTATGGTTGTACTGCTTCAACGAAGCTTCTTCGTAGCTTGCTGCTTGAAAGACGAATACCAGTGCATCACTCCATGATTACAACCGATAGGGTGTGTGAAGCGAATTTGCAGATAAATGTGGGTGTCCACTGCTCGGTTGAATTGTCTGAACTTGTGTACATCCGAAATTTGTGTTTGGAGACTTCTTGCACCTGAACAAGCAGCCGTGGAAACCCGAATGTCTCAAGGTAAGAGTAGAAGATCCCTACCTATATACTGCTATACAGAGTTCTATGTCTGTTGTCTTCATTGGCTTAAAATACCGTACAAATATTAGTATTGCCCAATAATTGATTTCTACTCTACCTATTATTCTTGAAATTATACATGCATATAATTGGCTCAAGTGTACTAAGTTTATGGGCATAAAGGGTACGTATGATATTACTCACCTTATCAAAATCCACACCAATGTCACTGTTGTCATCATTGGAACTATTTAAGGAGGAGGCATTGTATTCGAGCTGGAAATGTGCATGAAAGAAATTTCAAATGATAAATTTCTGGAAACACAGATAAAATATAAAAGCATGCCTCGACTTCCTTTGCTACATTCAGGTTTCCAATAATTTATGACAATACTAGATGTACACAAAGCGCAGTACTCGCGAGACAGTGCGTGGTCAGTGTCGACGTCACATACACATGACCGTCACATGGCAGAACATGTCGACCGAGATGGTTGACCAATTCGCGAGTCAATTCGCAGCCCCCAAACAAAATAGTCAGAACCCTGCCAAAAGCAGAGACAAATTTCAACAAACAAAAAAGTCGTCCCGAGATATGACCTAGTTCTGTTTTTTTTGTTTGGAAATGTCATATTATTGCCAAAAGGAGTTTACAAAAATCATGCATGCGGTGACAATAATATGGGTCCGCTACAGGGTTTATGTACCCCGGACACAGAGTTCCCGATTGGGAGAAAGACTACAGTGACGGTTGAAAACTGACGCTGTAGTGCATTCTTTCGGCTCTGGCAGGGCCGAGAGAAAAAAAGCTCCAGCTGCTTAGGCTCCACCAGCTGGCCACTGCGTGAGTGGGAGTTTGAGCTGTATGTGTCCTTGCTGTCAGCTGTATCTTCTAAGTTGTCACTAGTCATTTCACATCATTCTCAACAAAGTCTCCAAATTCTTCTCATACTTCCCAAGCTTCTCCTCTCTCCCCCATAGCTGACTGTGTGTGCAAGGTAATCCTTTCTAAAAGATAACTCTTCGTCCTTTCGCTCCTCACCACCATGTGGTCGCCGCCATCTTGATTTTTTTATACTGTGACAACGACTATATATGCATGGTCTGACCACCTAGCTTACAAGCCCCGACTCCCCCTCTGTGTTGTAAGTCCATGTGGAAGTATATATATACATATATATATATATATATATATATATATATATATATATATATATATATATATATATATATATATATATATATATATATATAACCTAACCTATATAACCATCCAACCTCTGGTGAAGAAACTGCAGTCAGAGCTGACCTTGTTTTACTTAGATGATGGCTTGATTGGTGGTGTGGCCCAGGTCGTCCTCAATGACATCAGCCTCATCCAGAAAGAAGCAATCGAGTTAGGTCTTCAGTTGAACATCAACAAATCTGAATTGATTGCTACCAACGTTAATGATTCACTTGTCCTCGAGGAATTTCCAGATTTTGTTCCAGTTCATACTAATGATGCAACTTTCCTGGGTGCCCCAATAGGGAGCCTTCAGTCCATCGATCTTGCTCTCTTAAAGAAATGTGATGATCTCAGAATCATGGCGGACAGGCTCTCCCATTTTACAAGGCACGACTCTCTGGTGCTACTCCGTCATGTTTTTGCCATACCAAAAGTTCTGTATCTGCTGAGAACATCTCCATGTTTTCAGTCAGCCTTGTTAGTTGATTTTGACTCCTTACTCTGTTCCACCACCAGCACAATACTAAACATCAATTTGTCGAATGAAGAAGTGTGGATGCAGGCGTCTCTCCCAGTATCATCTGGCGGACTGGGCATTCGCAGTGCCTATCACCTGGCCCCATCTGCATTCCTAGCTTCTGTGTCAGGCAGTCAGAGACTGTCCCAGGCAATTCTTCCTCTACGGCTGCACAATGACCCTTTGGCATGTGGTGGGGAGGCCCTAGCAATGTGGCGTTCTTTCTCCCCAGCTTCATCTCCTCCTTCTGGTCCAGTCGCCAGTCTGCAAAGGGCATGGGATAGGCCACTTGTCACATCGCGTCTTGAAGCTCTGGTAGGGAAGGCTCCAGATTCTCTCTCTAAGGCCAGACTCTTGGGTGCTGCTACCAAGGAATCAGGAGCTTGGCTAAATGCCCCACCTGTAACCTCCTTGGGCCTTAGGATGGATGATGATACCATTACCATCTCTGCCAGCATCAGACTGGGTCTAGCCTTTTGCCGACCGCATCAATGTACCCTATGTGGGGCCTTTGTGGATGAGTTGGCTCTACATGGCTTGAGTTGTCGTAGGAGTCCAGGCCGCCACTCTAGACATAATGCCATCAACGACATCATCCACAGGACTCTTACTGCTGCCGGTGTTCCATGTCAGTTGGAGCCTCACGGACTGAGTCGTGATGACGGGAAACGTCCTGATGGAGTAACCCTTCTCCCATGGAAGGATGGACGCCCTCTGATCTGGGATGCTACCTGTTCAGACACTTTTGCCACTTTGTACACCCGTACAGCCTCTTCGAGAGCTGGTGCTGTGGCTGAACAGGCTGAAGCGCGCAAATCAGGACAGTATCGGCTTTTAACTTCCAAGTACCACTTTGCCCCTGTCTCTTGCGAAACATCTGGCACCCTGGGGCCGGAGACTATACATTTCTTGAGGGGTATCTCTCGGAGACTTCAATTGACAACGGGTGAACCCCTATCGTATCAATTTTTGATTCAGCGATTATCAGTGGCGATTCAACGTGGGAATGCTATGTCTATCCTAGGCACCCTCAATCAATCTGATCTTGCTTATGATGTTGACTAATTGACAGTAGTATGGTTCCTTTTGTTTGTTTGTTTGTTTGCTGTAATTTATTAGTTTTTTTTTTTGTTAGGTGGTTGTTTGCTAGTTCTTTGTCTTATGTTGTACCTGTTTCATTCAATTCAACCCATTAAAAAAAAATATATATATATATATATATATATATATATATATTTATTTTTATTTTTTATTTTTATTTTATTATTATTATTATTATTTATTTATATTATTAAACAAACAACAAAACGACATGTACAAATCTACATACATGTGACCTAAACATCTAGTTTACAATTACCCAGTACACATACACAATTGTATCTTTGAATAATCACACTGATTCTCTGACACAACGACAAATAAACTGATGAGTCATTGTTGATTAATCGGATTCTTCTGGTCACATCCTTTAAGAAAAGCATACTATCACTGGAGAATGTTCCCATCGTCTCAAATGCTAATGGAATCAAATGGTGAGTGGGTGTCAGGTCACTATACAGACGTCTCTTCTGTCCAGAGGCATTATCAGCCACTGACCCTGCACGAGATGAGCTGAGATGAAGATATGACGGGGCTAGAGTATCATGCACTGTTACATCCCAGATCAAAGCCCTCCCATGTGACCAAGGGATGAGGCTCATGCCATCAGGTCTGCGGCAATCTCTATGGGATAAACCTTGAGGCTCCAATGTGCTAGGGACTTTGATAGATGCGAGGGTTCTGTGGAAAAACTGGTTAAGTTCCGCATGTCGTGGGTTACGTCCTTGGCTTCGTACACAACTGAGTCCATGTGTGGCTGACTGATCCACTTGCTCATCGCAGTGCTGACAGGGGTGAGGTATATATATATATATATATATATATATATATATATATATATATATATATATACGGAATGCGTGGTGTTTAATGTGGTAGTGATGTTTGTCTGCTATTTGCTGATGATACTTCATTGGTGGCATCTAATGAAGATGGTTTAAGAAAGAGCTTGGATTCATTGGTTGAGTGGTGTGTTGAATGGGGGGTGAAGATTAATGTGAAAAAGTCAGCCATTATGCACATTAGAAAGAAGTCGATGGCAAGACGTGAAATGAGTTATGAGGTGGGTGGGCAAGAGATACCTATATATGGTATCTTCCAATAAGTATCTCGGCTGAGTGATTGATGAGCATTTGACTTTAAAGGATATGGCGGAGGACAGGGCTGCAGCTGGGAAGAGAGCTCTTGGTAGCTGGTTGGGAAGATGCAGAAGAGAAGTCGGTGATGTTGGTACGTGTTGGTACTTTCAAAAAGCTGCTGAATTCCTTGGTGAAATCCATCATTCTGTATGGTGCTGAAATCTGGGGCTGTGTATGTAGCCTTGATGTTGTTCAACAAGTGCAACTGAGAGCGTTCTGCTTGTTTTTTGGGGTCCATTGCATCCCAGGGTATCCCTGTTTTGTTTTTGGAAATGGATATGTTGCCATTGGTATATGAGGCCAAGATGAGATGCACTCAGTACTGGTACGAAGTGCTAACTGGTAAGGTGTATGAAGGACGGTTGTTGCAGAGGATTGCTAGGCAGGTAGTGCAGTTTGGTCCTGGTAGCTGGTTGAGGAGTATTGGCAGGTGTATTGCATGGGGAATTCGGATGGCAAGACTTGAGTGGTAATGTAATCAGAGATCTGTCAAAAGGAGATTTGAGGAGTATGTTGTGGAACATTGCATGGAGGAGAGTAAAAGACGGGTGGTTGAAGGAATTAAATGAGAAACCGAAATTATCTATGTTGAAGATGTTGGTGGATTGTGGTGTGGAGTCAAGTTGTGCATATGTGAAGAGTAAGAGTGAGAGGAGGATTTGGATGAAGCTGAGAGGTGGTACTGTGCCACTGCAGATTGAAATGGGCAGGTGGCAGGGGATAAGGTGGGAGGAGCAATTGTGCAAGCAGTGTGACAGTGGTGTAGTGGAGGATGTGTATCATTGGATGGTCGAGTGCAATGCATGCCTTTGGCAGTGCGAGGGGACCTCTACTGGAACTCATGCATGGAAAACCTTGATGATGGCTTTAACCAGAAGACCAAGGAGCAGAAGACTACATCCATCCTCACAAATGCATGTTCCCACTACCAATTACTAAGCCGCGTCTCAGCCCTATGGGCGGCTAGATTTTACTCTTAGCATTATATGCCAGCTGTATTATGATCTGTCATTGAACTTTTTCTTTTTAACCTTTTTTGTACTCCTGTGTTGTGCTACATAGGACCTTGTGTGTCCTAGTACCCTTTGGGTATGGTGCACATTTAATAATAATAATAAAAAAATAATAATAATATACATACATATATACAGCCACGGAAGTAGCACCGGAAGGCGTAGGCATTCTCGATTGCCAACCGTTAGTGTGGGGCTCGCTTAGGCTCGCCCCAACTAGTGATCATGAGATGCAAATGCATCATGGGGGGCGAGCGTTGCTTTGGAAATGAGTGTGGCCATACCATAGTTCATGACAGCTGTGGTGACATCAACAAGGCATATTATCAGCATCCTGTAGATTTAGTCAACCCAGTCCCTGAAGAAAATGACCAGTCATCATGTGGACTGCATGCTTGATTAGAGTAATTTCCCATTTAGATTGCTGTTATTGAGCTGATTTATATTTATATTTGTATTTTTATGTATAGCTGCATGGTAATCGTATGTAACAGTGATCAGTGCTTTGATTTGAATTCTATTTGTATGGCACAGTTTTGCCTTAATACCATTGTGCATATTATATGCATGGTCTAATTATAACCATCATCACCGGTCATAGCCAAAATGGCGCTTGACCTCATCAGAATAAATCCTGCAAGACAGTAGGAAGAGGCACTGCATATTACAAGGAGGTACAAAGTCCAAATGATTGATTGATTGTATGGTTGATTGATTGATATAGCTAACATCAGCATGCATGCATGGCAGGCAAGTTCAGCTTAGGATCGCTTGAGGTCAACTGTATAGTACACGATATAATGGCGTCATATCATTTAGGCATAGACACACGCACTCTATACTATAGCAAGGTTAGGCAAAGGCCCAGCGAATTGGCCGAGGAATTAAGAATCAGAAAATGGGACTAAAAATGCACATGCATCACGACGATGCACAGCTTCTGAAACGAGGGCCAGCCATGACAGCCATGCCACGAACATGGGCATCGAATCGCGACAATGAGCCAGAACGGATTCCACAACGGCCGGCAAGATGGTGACGTTGCCCGAAGGCAAATCTGCTACCCCTAGTCTTTGACCACCGTAAATTAAAATGCTGCTTAAGAATTGACGGGTTTTACATTTCGTTTCTTTTACGTAGGCTTTCAAGTGCATGGCCAATTAAAGTCGAAGGGCCGCGACTTTGGATCCCTCCTGCGCCTACGGTGGTCTAGATCATTCGGCTTTCCCCGCTTTAGGGCACAGAACGCTCGCGCCCCAACGTTGGCATCGGTGCCTAGCGCTTGCTGGTCTCTCGGCCGAGGAGCAGTCGGCTCGAGAAGAAGATGAAGGGTGGCCTAAATCGAGACTTTTAGGAGCGGCCCCTGCGTAGGCGGGCTGCTGTCGGACTCCCCGTACTTGAACCATTATTGTCATATTGTCAATAAAGCTGTAAAAACTCACCCAGAACGATGATAAAGGCTTACAGAAACCTTTTAGAACAATAATCTCGTTACCCATCGCCTCATCACTATATTCCTTACCAAACAGACATGCTCCGCGAGTCTCGCTCACAGTCACCAAAATGGCGGCTAAATCTACGCAGGTATATTATGTTATGGAAATTCTTAACAATGCAGCATAATATGCAGCATATCAACGCAGGTATGTTATGGCATGTTACGCCACAAAACGAGAACGGCTCCAATTCGAGAACAATGATTAGATCCATTATATTCATGGCAGCATAATGATATTCATTACTAACACTAAAAGCGACAATGAATACCACGCAGAAACAGTGAGTTTTCTCCTTTTTATCCTTTTCTTTCTTGTAAGCGGGCCCAGTGAAGCAAAGGTAAGTTGTATTAGTAGATATTAGATGCAGTAGTTCTCTACCAAGCACCTGCTCCATTCCTTCATATTCATTTTATATTCTATTCACTCTTACAACCTTACACAAACTACATTCTAATTCATCTTACTGAAGAAAATAAATATTTAGCACATGTTTGATTTGCAGCTAGTATAGTTTGTACATAAGGCTGGCCATGGTAATTGGGGTAACACACACACACACACACACACACACACACACACACACACACACACACACACACACACACACACACACACACACACACACACACACACATGCACACACACACACACACACACACACACACACACGTGTTACCCCAATTACCATGGCCAGCCTTATGTACAAACTATACTAGCTGCAAATCAAACATGTGCTAAATATTTATTTTCTTCAGTAAGATGAATTAGAATGTAGTTTGTGTAAGGTTGTAAGAGTGAATAGAATATAAAATGAATATGAAGGAATGGAGCAGGTGCTTGGTAGAGAACTACTGCATCTAATATCTACTAATACAACTTACCTTTGCTTCACTGGGCCCGCTTACAAGAAAGAAAAGGATAAAAAGGAGAAAACTCACTGTTTCTGCGTGGTATTCATTGTCGCTTTTAGTGTTAGTAATGAATATCATTATGCTGCATGAATATTATGGATCTAATTATTGTTCTCGAATTGGGGGCCCGTTCTCGTTTTGCGGTGTAACAGTTGTTCCCACATGCAGCCATGGATACTACAGTATCTACGCCACAGCAAACATTCCCTATAAAATTCTGCATCTACTTGATTACCTTATCTGATGTACATTACCTAATCTTATTCAGTGCATGCTGGGAAACATCTAATGATATTCATATTTTGTTAATTGTATTCATGTGATTGCTATCAATATCGATGTGGCATCCACGCTGCACCCGAATAATATGAATATCATTATGCTGCCATGAATATTATGAATCTAATTATTGTTCTCGAATTGGGGCCGTTCTCGTTTTGCGGCGTTTTAACTGGCTGTTTGTATGCAGTATGTTGCACGTGATCAGAAATATATTGGTGAAATCCTTAGCTATAGCCCCAGCGTCCATTTTGTTTAAATTAATGAATAATTATAATTTATATGCTATACAGTTTATGTAGTGTAGTGCCTATGTATGCTCTACTCTGGCCATGGACATTCGTTGCAGTAAAAGGTACTGCATGGATTAACAAATCTTAGTCTGCTGTGCACATTGGGTGCACATTTAAATTCTACTGCATGGGTAGTGAGAGTTCAGGATTTTCAAAGGCCAACTATAAACAGACATGATGTTGACTCTATCTACCTTTTATTATTATACAAAATATCAAGTATAAAATTATATGAGTTTATAGTACAGAGTCTTCTACTATGAATTTATTAATAAAATCAATTTAAAAGAATATTCACACAAGGCCTTCATCTTTGGCCATTCTGTAGAACATTCCTTTCTTGGCAATCAGCTGGTTAGGAGAGTCAAACTCTGCTATCCTTCCGTCACCTAGAACCATCACCCTGTGGAGAGTAACCAGTTGTGTGAAAAACAAACACACAAACATACCCACATACATACACAGGGACTCAGGGTTTCCTGGAAGTGAGAGTAGATTGGAGATCGGCTCACAGACTCCAATTGTTTCAGCTGACGAGAAGCATTGACGTAGATTCTTTGAATGATAAAGTACA
>CAUJGJ010000483.1:670000-705000 GCA_963170055.1 Halisarca cf. caerulea | reverse complement strand
TGAGTAACAGAAATATTGGTGGTCATTCTATTTTGGCAAGTTGGCGGTTTGATCGACCACTGACATAATATATCCACCAATTCTTTCTGTACAAGACTGACTTTCCTGCAGTTGTAGTTTTGTGAATAATCACTTATGAAGTAATTTGCGCTTCTACTTTGTGAATGGACTAAATTATCCTAAGTATCTCTATATAGAATTGAGAGGAAATCAAGAACAAGATGGTAAGGGACCAGAATTCATGAGAAACGTATTCATCCTTATACGAAAGTTGATCAGAATTCCATTTTGAAACTCTGTGGCTACAAATATAATAATAATCATCACTGGCCGTAGCCAAAACGGCCCTTGACCTCAGCAATAGTATTTATCTTATCATGGCAAAGCAACTACACATGGTATGAAACATCATGTAAGAGTACACACACAGAGGACACAGTGGCAAACAAGGAAAACATGGTAAGAAACATCAAGAGTACACACGCAAAGGACATGTACAGTGGCAGGCAAAGAAAACAAATAGAAAACGACAGCAAAATCAAATAGGTGGAGATAAATAGGCTAATCTTAGTTGTGTTGCTTTTGAAATATATTGTGAAGTTTGATTGATGATTGCAGGGTCTCTACTGCCCAGGACATAAATAAATTTTTCATGGGAAGATAGAAATTTGAATGTGCTATAACGACAATTTAAAAATGACAATAGTTGAGATCGTGGTTGGGAATAAAATGGGCAGACAATCAAAAAGTGGACTTCATCTTCAATAGAATTTAGACTGCATAGTGTGCATTTACGTTCTAAGACAGGTGTGATTGGTCTAGTGCGTCGTCCAATTTCAATCATCAGGTTGTGGTCTGAAATACGAAGCTTAGTAAACAATTGTCTTAGTTTGGGGTTGCGGATGCTAGTTAAATATGTTTCAGGCTCCTGAAAATCAGATTTAATTAGCCGGTACATTCTCAGCTTACTACCCCCGAATGGAGTGAGGCCCTCATCTTTGTTGATGGTACACATCTTGAATTGAGTTTGTTGATCAAGCAAAGTTTGAAGAATGAATTTTAGAGATGGCGTTAATAAATCTATATTGTGGCCAAGCTTGATAAACTCTGATTTAATTCGTCTATGCAAGGACTTCAAACCCAATGAGCCAAACGTGATAGACAATTTTAAGGCGTGTTGAATCAGAGGTGGGGCTTCAGGTGAAGATATACGATAATAGTATTTGAAAGCAAGGTGCAGGCAGTGGTAAGCAATATTGTGGATGCCACACTCAGAGAGGATAGCTACATTAGAGCTGGTAGGGGAGACTCTCAGTGCAAATTTGTAGTACTTCATTAGTATCGATTCTAGTGAAGCTATGTCATAGAGGCCCCAGATTTCTGCACCATATAGAACAATAGGTTTTATTAAAGAAGAGAACAAATGATGCAGCACATTGAAGTCAGTGATGTTTAATGAAATTATTTTTGTTTGGAGTAGATACAAAGACCTATTCGCTAATATATTATATAGCCTACGCAGGCTATAAATATATTAAGACCTAATATATTTATAGCCTACGCAGGCCAACTGCCAAAATAAAAGCCTGCCAATGCCTAAAAAGCCCAAAAATGACCAAATATTCTTTCCGCCAATTTCCAGTTATACAATATGTACAATGTAAGTGTATGTGTACAGTGCAAGTGTATGTATACAGTGTAAGTATATGTGTACAGTGCAAGTGTATGTGTACAGTGTAAGTGTATGTGTGCAGTGTAAGTGTATGTGTACAGTGTAAGTGTATGTATACAGTGCAAGTGTATGTGTGCAGTGTAAGTGTATGTGTGCAGTGTAAGTGTATGTGTACAGTGTAAGTGTATGTGTGCAGTGTACAGTGTATGTGTACAGTGTATGTGTGCAGTGTATGTGTGCAGTGTAAGTGTATGTGTGCAGTGTATGTGTACAGTGTAAGTGTATGTGTACAGTGTACAACAGCTGTGGTCTGTGTTGTGTGCACTTGCAAAGCGACTGCACACTAACGTTTGATCTCGAGCTGCTTCGGGATCAGTGTCCTCCTGCGTACTCCAAGCAGCCAACCAGAAACTAGCACCCACTGACAGTCCTTGAGAGGCAATGTTGAAAAAAATGACCAACAAAGCCATGATCCATGAGGTAGCTCGGGCATAATTCAGGAACACAGACAGCTTCACCTGAAGAGAGCAAGCATGGCACACCAAACAGTAAGCATGAACACTACCAAACAGGAATGCTGCATCACAGAAATGCAGGCACGAGATGAGGTACAAGTGATTGGATGGATCACAAATATTACAAATCATTCCTCAAAAAGAAAATGAACTGTTTTCAATAACAACCCAACACACAACACAATATTATATTTTGATGCGCTTGGTATTAATACCTTGTGCACTGGCTCGTGGATTAATTAAGGATACTACACTGATTAACATAACTAATTAACATAATTAATTAATTAAGGACACTACACTGATTAATATACTCAAGTAATGACATGCTGCATGGTGGAAAATTCTCGTGACTCAAACTTTGCAAACTGCCTCATTGGGGGGAGGGGGAGGGGGAGGGGGGTCACAAGCATTTTAGAAAAAAAAAATTGCAAAGCTTGCCACCCCACCAAAAATATTCGTGAATGAACCCGCTCACAAAATGAAAGAACCCACTCACAATATGAATGAGCTCACTCACAAAATGAATGAACCCACTCACAAAATGAATAAACCCACTCACAAAATGAAAAAAACTGCTCACAAAATGAATGAACTCGCTCACAAATCTGCACTTTATTACTGTCAAAAGTTTCTCAACGTACAGCAGGAAATACCAATATACACAACACACACAGAAATACACTAACTTCAAGAATTAACTTGAAAAACATGCACAAAGAGAACAGGAAACAAAGAAATGAATGCATACGTATTGTCGTACCACACAGTACAGTCCTACCACACAGTACAGTCGCACCACACAGTACAGTCCTGCCACACAGTACAGTCCTACCACACAGTACAGTCCTGCCACACAGTACAGTCGCACCACACAGTACAGTCCTACCACACAGTACAGTCCTGCCACACAGTACAGTCGCACCACACAGTACAGTCCTGCCCCACAGTACAGTCCTGCCACACAGTACAGTCCTACTACACAGTACAGTCGCACCACACAGTACAGTCGCACCACACAGTACAGTCGCACCACACAGTACAGTCGCACCACACAATACAGTCCTACCACACAGTACAGTCGCACCACACAATACAGTCGCACCACACAGTACAGTCGCACCACACAGTACAGTCGCACCACACAGTACAGTCGCACCACACAGTACAGTCGCACCACACAGTACAGTCGCACCACACAGTACAGTCGCACCACACTGCAACACTGCATGCAGCACAAGAATACTACCACTATACCAGCCATCAAGTGCACTGACCTGACAAAGGAAGTACACACGTACATTGAAAACTACAAAACAGTGGGACCTGTCAGCACAAAACAGTGGGACCTGTCAGCACAAAATCACTGAACTTGAAATTTGGTTAACATGAAAGCAGCAAAGGCCCCTTCAATGCTCCTAGTATTCCTAATTGTTCTGATAACATGAAATTCTGATAAAATGAAGTTCACTATCTGTCCTCTGACTTTAGTGTATGAGAGTTCCACTGTATCAGTCACATGTGTACGTATGCCACTAACGTTTCCTGTCTCTGCTCTCTCTTCTGCAATAAGTTGCGATTTTTCATCCTTCTTAACAACAGACTCCTTAGGAGGCTCGTTCACGGAGTACTGCTTTGAAATTTGTCTGAATATAGCCCGCTTCTTTTCCGTTGGTGTCAGAGCGGGCAATGGTGAGCTGGGTGAACGAATTAGCAAAGGTCTGGTATCACTCTTGTCACTTTGTGCTGAGATCTGCCGTTCCAGATATAATCTCCTAGTCCGTTTGGACTCCAGGTTGGTTGGTGTGTCAGACAAAATGGATGTCTCATCAGGAGGTGCTGTCAGCTCTGCTTCAATTGCTTGAATTTGATTTTCACTGAAAACTGAAAAAGAATGCCAATGAAGATTATATGCATGTCTGCACACACACACACACACACACACACACACACACACACACACACACACACACACACATGCACACACACACGTATATGCGCGCACACACACATACACACATATTAGGAAAATAAAGAGTGATGACACCTGTAAGAAGGACAAGGATGTTAGCAATGGTCTACAAATTAACAAAACTGTACTCACTGCCATCAAACACATCTTCTTGATTTTCCTCAGGACCAGCATACGTCCTCATGAACTCAGCAAAATGCTCATCATTTTCAATGAGTTCCTTGTAGGTTCCAACTTCAATGATGCTCCCTTCATCCAACACAACTATCAGGTCACATTGAGGCAGAAAACTCAGTCCATGGGTCACCAAAATTCGGGTCTGCACCAGACAAAAGTGGGGGAGAGCGTGGAGAACATCACGCAGAGCACAACCACACAGGCACACTGCATGCAACATACAGTACACATAATGCATGCTTCACAGCACAAAAGCATGTACGTCATTGCATGCAGTGCGACATAACATACGTACATTATGAATTTTACGAATGTACGTATGTGCACACACACATGTACACACATGCACACACACATGTACACACATGCACACACACACACCCACACACCCACACACACACCCACACACACACCCACACACACACACACACACACACACACACACACACACACACACACACACACACACACCTTAGTCCTCAGTAAACCTTCTGGACCGATCACTTCATCAAAGATGTGCTTACCCACATGAGAGTCAACTGCACTCAGAGGATCATCAAGGAGATAGATATCGGATTTCTGGTAGACAGCACGAGCAATGCTGACACGCTGTTTCTGACCTCCACTCAAGTTGATACCCTACCGGGGAGCACAAGATGTTAACTGACCAGGAAGACAACAGCAAGGATAGATATTACAGACAACCACAGATTACAGTGAATTTCTGCATAATATAGTGAATGGTTTTGTGACCCAGTGAATGTTTTACAATATTTTTAATTGGTTATAGCATCTGCTCAATGCAAACAGACAGACTATGGATAGTGCAGAACAGGACACATATACACATATGTATGGACTGTACTGTACATGTACACAAAAGCATAATATGCGTGTAATTGTACTTACGCACCCACCAATCCACACACATAATAAACACATGTCAAAACACACACACAAACACACACACACACACACACACACAGTGTTCTAGCCAGAATTTTTCTATAGCAGGGGGTGAGGGGTATAGCATAAGTCAGTCATTGCAGTAAAGTGAATTCTTGCCACAATTTTTTTCATCTAAGTCAATGTAAAGCAAAATTAACTAATCCATGCACAATTGTGATGGATTTCTTCCCCTATACTCATAATCCCCATGATCTCACACAACAATTAAAGCAGGGTGGAGAGAATAAAAGCAGGGTGGGGAGAATGAAAGCAGGGTGGGGAGAATGAAAGCAGGGTGAAACCTACCCTGCTTTAGCTAAAACCCTGCACACACACACACACACACACACACACACACACACACACACACACACACACACACACACACACACACACACACGTACCCAACAACCCACACACATAATAAACACATGTCAAAACACACACACACACACACACACACACACACACACAAACACACACACACACACACACACACACACACACACACACACACACACACACACACACACACCTTCTCCCCAATCTCTGCCATATCCCCTCCAGGTAGTATCTCCAAATCTGGACCAAGAGCACAAGCTCGGAGAGTACGATCGTAGTAGGTGCCATCCATGGGTTTCCCAAACAGAATGTTTCCTTTGACCGTGTTGTTCTGGATCCACGCCTGCTGGGGAACATAGGCCACCCTACCCTGCAAGGACAGTGTGTTATGATAGAGCATGCACAAAAAAATACAGACTAAGAAACATACATTACTCATGACTGCAAGTAAATGCAGAAATTCTACTCCTGAATACATTTACACTCACTCTAACAGTCACTCTTCCTTGTAGCTTCTCCATCTCTCCCAGAATAGCACTCAACAGTGAAGACTTACCAGCTCCAACCTGACCCACTACAGCTACAAGTTGACCTTGTTTGATCTTCAGGTTCATCCTGAGGAGGTGTACATTGAGTGACACATACGTACATGTCCCCAACACACAGTGCATACACAGCACACACAGCAGTACATGGTACACATACACAACATACTGTACATGCGTACTTTGAGAGTGTCGGGTTTTGGGGAGTTTCCCAAGTGAATTCACCACCTTCAATACCAACAGCTGGTCCCCCTGACAAGGTTGAAGAGAAAGCATGTCAGCAACGTTGACACACTTCTAAGAAGCCTCAACACCAGACTCTACAGAGACAACTCACTCACCATCTACTGGATGGTTGGGGCTGTAGTCAACGTTGTCTGGATCTACTTCTGGTTTCTTCAGGAAGGTTCTTAGCCTCTTTACTGACACACTGGCTTCAACAGAGCTGGATACCACAAATGGCAACATGACCAGAGGGAACCTCAGAATGTTGAACAGCGACAGAGCCACAAAAGCCCTCTCAGATGTCAGCTGTCCATCTGGGTCATGGTTGTTTAAATTCACTAACACAAACGTACCAAAGGTCACTACAGCAACCTATATAATGAAATGAGATTCAGAATTATGGGATAACTGCTAAATCAATTTAAACACATTGTGATGATGGACAGTGCATGGGTAAGTGCGTACCGAATAGCAGACAAACTGCAGAAAGGACCAAACAAGCAGACTTACTAGGAATGGAGCACACATGAATGTAAAGCTCGCAAAGGCTCCAAGGAATGCAGAAGACCTCAAAACTTTCAGTTCATCTCTTCTGATACCAAAGACTGCCTCAATGAAATGATTCTCCCAGGCATAGAGTTTAATCACTTTAATCCCATTCAATATCTCATTCATCATCTTAATCCTGGAGTCCTTGAATCTCATTTGACGAATCTAATGACAGTGCACAGCAACAGCAAAATACACATACGCACACCAATATTCAAAGAGCACTAGCATCCTGATGTGTGGGCGAACTACGGGTGGATCAAAGGAAACAGTGTGCTAACATTTGTGATGTAGCACAGGTCACTGATATACGCACACTGTACTTCTCCTGCAGCACACCTGAACAGGATATAACTAATACTAGTAAGACTGCATGCGAATGACACAGCACACTGGTCACTCAGCACACCCCAAGTACATGACACAGCACACTGGTCACTGAGCACACCCCAAGTACATGACACAGCACACTGGTCACTGAGCACACCCCAAGTACATGACACAGCACACTGGTCACTGAGCATACCCCAAGTACATGACATAGCACACTGGTCACTGAGCATACCCCAAGTACATGACACAGCACACTGGTCACTGAGCATACCCCAAGTACATGACACAGCACACTGGTCACTCAGCACACCCCAAGTACACATGAGTTTCCATATGACCCTTTAACACTATGTCACAAACAATTGCAATTAAATCACTGCACATGCAGAGATGAACTGATCTACTGCATGTACAGTAAGTGGAATACCATTGCAAGTACTGTACAGTGAATTCTTGCTAATCTGCCGCAATTTATTTTGAAAAATTAGGTGGATTAATGAGCTTGGAGGATTATAACATTAATTTAAATTCATTTTGGTAAAATGACACACACAAGTGATCGTGGATACAAGAATTTGGTGGATACAGTGAAACCTGCCTAATCTGGTACCCGTTGGGGAATGGAGAACAGTGCTGGGTTAGCAGGTTGATGGATAATAGAGGTAAATTTGTATGGTAAAATAACTGCTCGGTGCCAGATAATCTTGGCTGGTTTAGACGAATGCTGGTTTACAGAGGTGCTGGATCAGGCAGGTTTTACCACACAAGGGTTTGGTGGATACAAATGTGGTGGATGAAGAAGAGTTCACTGTCTAGATGCATACAACACAACCATGCAGACATGTTCATGTGTACGCCAACTGCAAACATGTGCACATCACATGACAAACATACAGCCAACAAAAACTGAACACATATGAACATCACATGACATTAGACAACACATAAACACATGTGCACATCATGTGTACATCATGTGCACATCATGTGATGTGTAGACAACAAACCTGGAATTTTCTACTGATGAAAGCAATGACGGCATTAGCGGGAAGCAACAACACCATGACAGCTAAACCAGCAAACACAGAAGGTCCCATTGTCTGATAGAGAAAAATGATCGAAAGAGCAATCTGGAATGGAGCCGACCACAGCGTGTGAAGGTAGGCCACAAGGTCCATGAATCTCTGAGCATCTATGGCCATCAGGTTGACTATTTCACCAGTTGTGCTGTTCTTGCGAGCCAGACTGCTCAGACGGAGAGCCTGCATACATGGAGAGTGTGCAATGGAGAACGTCATACATGCATACATATGTACATATTATGTGCATTGTAGGAAGAGTAGAGACCCCTAAGGGCTGGTCCATGGGTGAACACAGTAGTACTGTTGTACCTCTGCACAATGACCACCTGTCTACAGAGACCCCTAAGGGCTGGTCCATGGGTGAACACAGTAGTATTGTTGTACCTCTGCACAATGACCACCTGTCTACAGAGATCCCTAAGGGCTGGTCCATGGGTGAACACAGTAGTACTGTAGTACCTCTGCACAATGACCACCTGTCTACAGAGACCCCTAAGGGCTGGTCCGTGGGTGAACACAGTATTATTGTAGTACCTCTGTACAATGACCACCTGTCTACAGAGACCCCTAAGGGCTGGTCCACGGGTGAACACAGTAGTACTGTAGTACCTCTACACAATGACCACCTGTCTACAGAGACCACAATTAACTGTACAAGCATCATTTGATGTGGAATCAGTAATACTGATTCCACATCAAGTGATGCTTGTACAGTATGTACCAGCCACTATAGCACACTTCCTCACCTTCCTGTAGACAGCATGGATGACAGCTGCTCTCAGTCTCATCCCGAGAACCATGCAGCGGTGGAAGTACTGATGAAGGATCAAGGATTGCAAGATGGCGGCAAAGAACATCACAGCTGCATACAGAAATCCTTTCCACAACTCATTCTCGTTGTAATCACGGATGAAATTGATCAGGAGACTGCACAAGCAGAGCAGAAAAGACATCACATGTCCGTACAACACTCCCGACAGTGTATTCATAACATGCATCATAGAACTATAGAGGTAGAACCACCTGTCCACATGAACCATTGTGCTACGAACTTGATAGAAAGGCAGTATGCAAGATGGACTATATCATCCAAACAGGTCTACAGGCTAGTACAGTAGGTCTGCCGCAGTAGCATCTTTCACAAGCAACAGTGTAGTAATATGTACTATTCCTATGCAGTGGTAATATGTACTATTCCTATGCAGTAGTAATATGTACTATTCCTATGCAGTAGTAATATGAACTATTCCTATGCAGTAGTAATATGAATTATTCCTATGCAGTAGTAATATGTACTATTCCTATGCAGTAGTAATATGTACTATTCCTATGCAGTAGTAATATGTACTATTCCTATGCAGTAGTAATATGTACT
Source organism: Halisarca cf. caerulea (assembly GCA_963170055.1). NCBI lineage: Eukaryota > Metazoa > Porifera > Demospongiae > Chondrillida > Halisarcidae > Halisarca > Halisarca cf. caerulea. Next base: position 695,265 of record CAUJGJ010000483.1, on the reverse strand, counting down.
ATTCCTATGCAGTAGTAATATGTACTATTCCTATGCAGTAGTAATATGTACTATTCCTATGCAGTAGTAATATGTAATATTCCTATGTAGTAGTAATATGTACTATTCCTATGCAGTAGTAATATGTACTATTCCTATGCAGTAGTAATAAGTACTATTCCTATGCAGTAGTAATATGTACTATTCCTATGCAGTAGTAATATGTACTATTCCTATGCAGTAGTAATATGTACTATTCCTATGCAGTAGTAATATGTACTATTCCTATGCAGTAGTAATATGTACTATTCCTATGCAGTAGTAATATGTACTATTCCTATGCAGTAGTAATATGTACTATTCCTATGCAGTAGTAATATGTACTATTCCTATGCAGTAGTAATATGTACTATTCCTATGCAGTAGTAATATGTACTATTCCTATGCAGTAGTAATATGTACTATTCCTATGCAGTAGTAATATGTACTATTCCTATGCAGTAGTAATATGTACTATTCCTATGCAGTAGTAATATGTACTATTCCTATGCAGTAGTAATATGTACTATTCCTATGCAGTAGTAATATGTACTATTCCTATGCAGTAGTAATATGTACTATTCCTATGCAGTAATATGTAATATTCCTATGCAGAGTAATATGTACTATTCCTATGCAGTAGTAATATGTACTATTCCTATGCAGTAGTAATATGTACTATTCCTATGCAGTAGTAATATGTACTATTCCTATGCAGTATTTACCCAAACTGGCACACACCTGCTCAAAACACACAAGCACATACCCTAAGACCTGTGGGCTGACAAATGTCAAGAGATCCTGTGCCAACTTGAAGAATCCAGCCACAAAGAAGGTCAGACCAAAAGCTCTGATGAGTGCCAACATCAAGGAGGGCTCTCCAGTGTGCTGCTCCTCAAAAGGATTTTGACCACCACCAAACTGGATCCTGAGGAGATCAACTTCGAATTATGCATATACACTTTGTCCTATACATGCGCACACACACACACACACACGCACACATACACACACACACACACACACACACACACACACACACACACATACACACACACACACACCAACCCTGCTTTCTTCAGTTCCTTCTCCCACTCTTTCTCAAATTCCGGTCCAACAAAATTAGACCTGTCCTCAGGATTCAAACTCCATAGGTTGGAGTACTCAATAGGTTTGCGATAACCATGGAAGATTAGTCTACAGAAAATGCAAGGTAAACTCATTCATTGCATAGGGTTTGTACAGCACAACTCCTAACCCGTTCTGCCACCACCAGGTGATGCGAGAGAGGAAAGTAGCATTCAATTCAGGACACGGTCTCTGCAGTGGTTGAATAGAGCAGACAAAACTTGAACTAACAGCATTCGGAGGTACTCTTGTGGCTAAATACGTACTCTTGTAACTCATCTAACAATGATCAACCTATGATCCCTCAGGCATACACACACACATATAGACTACTATTTTGTATGTGCTAGAAAATATGGTCAGCATTCAGACATCGCCCGACCATTTCAGCATTAGGTCTGACAAAAATATTTGGATCTGACATTTTGCCATGCAAAATATGGTTTTTGCAAGACTCGTCCTCCTGTGACATCTCATTGAGAACTTTAAAGGGGGAATCAATTATTCTGAAATAACACAATCGAAATAAAAGTTAGAAAGCATGGCTCATGTACTTCCTGGAAAATCTCTGAGCAAAACTGAAACTGTCCGATCCAAAATGATAGAGCTACTGTAGGACATTTGCCCGGTCAACATCTGCTCCTTGTTTCTACCACTGAACACATGTACACAGCCTGTATCTGCCATAGTCAATGGATTAACTACAGGAAACCTGATCTACTTGTGGTGATGAAGATTAAGAGCATACATACAAAGACAGCGAGCACTCTGGCTTCCATATGTGCCTGGGGCAATTTCAGCTATAAAGCAACAATCCACAAACTATTTCCTCTGAATGCATGCACACACTCTCATTATTGCATAAGAAATTAAAAACCCCAACACTAACCATTAAATCATCCAAACCATACTATCGTATATGGTTTGATTGTCTCGTGGTTCTATATTCGCAGTATTTACAGATCGGAACCCATCTATGAAAAGTTAACACCCACGAAAATTAAGATCAGGTTCTTGTACAATGGCAAAACATGGCCATCTACGAAAGTAAAAATACAAAAATTGCTAAATGCCAAGCTCCGCAAACATTTCAACCCAGGAAATTAAAGCGCATATGGTACACACCCATGTCAACATATGGTACACACCCATGTCATCTTGTGGTACACACCCATGTCATCCTATGGTACACACCCATGTCATCCTATGGTACACACCCATGTCATCTTATGGTACACACCCATGTCATCTTATGGTACACACCCATGTCAGCATATGGTACACACCCATGGCATCATATGGTACACACCCATGGCATCATATGGTACACACCCATGCCATCCTATGGTACACACCCATGTCATGATCAACAACAAACAATAACAAAAAAACCTGTAAAAGTCTTACACACAGTAAGACTGACCACTAACTATGTACTGCACATCAATGTTAACACATATGCATAGCAAAACACACACACGTACCTCTTCCAGGACAAGTATGCTGCTCTTTGATCGATCTTTGAAGAGTGCTAGTACAAACTGGACTAGTACCAGAACAAAGGTCACTATAGTTGTAATGAAGCGATAGAGATCAATGTACTTCCACTCTCCACCAAACCCTCTGGTGTACTACAGAAGAGAGCACATGCACTCTAACTACATCTCATGTACAGCTCACACAAGAGTTGTGTGCACTGCGTGAGGTGCTCCTACGTACAATGTCGTCCTGGTGAATCAGAGACAGAGATCTCACTCTCATTGCTTCGTACAACAAGAGGGAACCCCAGAACAAGATCTGGAGACCAGACGACTTCACTCCGAGGTGCTTCTCTCTGAGGACAAGCACTCCAGCTAACACCTGAGGACAACAAAAATTACAGGAATTAGATGTAACTTGTGAGCCTATAAATAGCACAAAATGCAATAAAGTGCACTGAAATACGATACACAATTTTGCATTCAGACATGTACACTTTAGTCTACTTCAACTGCAGATTCATGCTCTATGAACAGTACCATTCACTACATACAGTAGAACTTGCTTAGTAAGTACGTAGGCTAGCGAGTACTCCTGGTTAGCAAGTACTCCTCATTCTGTCCCCTCCTATACATACAGTACATAAATCTGTCCTGATAGTAAGTACCTCTGATAAGAAGTACTGATTTTGTCTTAACTTTGGGGTACTTACTGAGTAAGCTCCACAGTACACAAATCACCATAGCACATTGTCACCATCCAAACACAGTACATACAGTATACCTACGTACGTATGTACTGAGTATATATGAATCTCTTACATAATACTAAGCAAGACAGTGTAATAGGGTTACATCCCTGGTCGTCCTCACCATGTCAATGACAAAGACCACAGGTGTCACCAGCTGAACCACTGCAACCTTCTCATGCAACGCAATATCAGAAGTGGGAGTGTCCTCAGTTCCCACACCTAACCAAACTGCCTGCCAAATAGACTTGCCCAAGTCCATGACAGCAGGTATCATCAGCAGAGCACAGAGAACCTGTGTGTGTGTGTGTGTGTGTATGTGTGTGTGTGTGTGTGTATGTGTGTGTGTGTGTGTGTGTGTGCGTGTGTGTAATTAACAATTTATGGTAGCGGATCCAAACAACTCAACACATCTTCTTTCATACAGAACACAAACCAGCTTTGTTATATTCAGCCATGTCAGTCCAATCCGAAACACCCTCTTCTCTCCAAAGATCATCCTCAGAGCCACCAACCCAGCAAAGACAACACTAATTCCGTACAAGACAACAGTTTCTTGAAAGCATAGTTGGAGATCAACCTAGGAAACAGCATCACGATAGATACATTTAGAAATTTGCGCATCCCCCCATCAACAGCTAAGGAAACTGACAGCCCTGTAGACAAACTGTCACAGGGAAATACAATCAAAAGAAACTAACGTTATCAAACATTTCATTTGCCTTGGTCATGTTGACATTGTGAAATGAAGAATTCGTCTTAAACGCAGGTGGTGGAGAATACTGAAGAAAATGGAACATAGAGAACTAAACACAAAAACACAGGACAGCAATAGATGGTACACGAGTTAAGTTACCCAAAATATCGACAAAGGCGTGCAGAATGCTTTCAAAGCAATAACGCTGCCGTTGTTGCTCATCTTGCTTCCCTCTCGAGCGCTCTTTGCTATCCAAAGGCGGCAAACATACGACAACCAGAAGCCGGGAAGACACGGTGTATATACGCATGCAGACGCGTTCCAGAGCATGTACAGTGACGTCAGCACAGTCCCTACTCCTCACGTGCGCGCTACCACACGCGCCATTTTCGAGGAAGAAAGCAAAATTTTAGTGGAAAATTACTTGTGAGCGAAATTGAATGCACACAACTTGGTGACGGTTGGCTACGAGTGATAAATAAGCCGAGAGTTCAAATGCTTCGGCATTGAATAGCAAATGTTTGCGTATGATCTAAATCATATTGAAAAATGATGCTTGCCAATTTCACTAGAAAATTTTAAGAAGTTAGAATAGAATGTGTTAATGGTAGCATTCCACGGATAATTAAGCCTATATGGTACTACAATTTATGCAGAATTCATAGTGATATCTTTTGCACTGTATAATGTACATACAGTTCCAGTGCTCTCCCTGTAGTAATAATTGATACTGATTAAACAGTTTGCAAACGAAATGCTGCTTATTCGAACTCCGGCCTTGCCTGGGAAGTATTCGTACTTCAACCCCAGTGTCCTAGACCAGCGGTCACTGCCACCCATCTGCCTTGCCAGGCTCTAAGGAGCACCCCAACGCAGCCCCATGGCTGTCCAAGGACTCTTATCAGTTAAACCTGTGTCCGAGGCTGGTCAGATATGAGAAACATAAGTAGAGAGTAGTTTTAGGTCTAGCTAGTAGTAACTCTTATCTGGCTATTTTGTATCTTACTGCTTTTGATTAGTAATCACGAGGTTTCTCCCCGGGGTTTCCCCTAAATTCATCTTGTGCAGCCCTTATCATTATAATGTTCGCTTAGCAAGCAAGACACACAGACAAACCAATTCAACACAATTGCAATCAATTCCAAGCCAACTATTTACAAGCAGCACAGACGACTGTCACAACACTAATTCAAACAATAAATTTGATAAGCTCAAAAGAAACTATAATAATGAAGTTAGAAGCACTTGCGGTGAACGATGGATGGTCCAGATTCATCGTATTCCTGTTTGCTGATCCACATTTGTTGGAAGGTGGACAGAGATGCAAGGATGGATCCGCCGATCCATACAGAGTACTTCCTCTCAGGAGGAGCGATGATCTTGATCTTCATGGTTGGTGGAGCCAGGGCTGTGATCTCCTTCTGCATACGATCGGCGATGCCTGGGAACATGGTGCTACCTCCGGACAATACGGTGTTGGCGTACAGGTCCTTCCTGATGTCGACATCACACTTCATGATGGAGTTGTAGGTCGTCTCGTGGATACCTGCTGACTCCATGCCCAAGAAAGATGGCTGGAAGAGGGCCTCGGGGCAACGGAATCTCTCGTTTCCGATGGTGATCACCTGACCGTCGGGGAGCTCGTAGCTCTTCTCCAAACTGGAACTGGATGCAGCAGTCTGCATTTCCTGCTCAAAGTCCAGGGCAACGTAGCAGAGCTTCTCCTTGATGTCGCGAACGATTTCACGTTCGGCTGTGGTGGTGAAGCTGTAGCCACGTTCTGTCAGGATCTTCATCAGGTAGTCGGTCAAGTCACGACCGGCCAAGTCAAGACGAAGGATGGCGTGGGGGAGAGCATATCCCTCATAGATGGGAACAGTGTGGGATACACCATCTCCAGAGTCGAAAACGATACCAGTGGTACGACCAGAGGCGTACAGAGACAGTACAGCCTGGATGGCTACGTACATGGCTGGAGTGTTGAAGGTCTCGAACATGATCTGGGTCATCTTCTCCCTGTTGGCCTTGGGGTTGAGGGGAGCCTCTGTAAGAAGAACTGGATGTTCCTCGGGAGCTACACGGAGCTCGTTGTAGAAAGTGTGATGCCAGATCTTCTCCATGTCGTCCCAGTTGGTCACGATACCGTGCTCGATGGGGTACTTCAGGGTCAGGATACCACGCTTGCTCTGGGCCTCGTCACCGACGTACGAATCCTTCTGTCCCATACCTACCATAACACCCTGGTGACGGGGTCTGCCGACGATGGAGGGGAAAACGGCGCGGGGAGCATCGTCTCCAGCGAAACCGGCCTTGCACATACCGGATCCATTGTCTACAACGAGCGCAGCAACGTCTTCTTCAGCCATTTCGTTCTTTCTAGTCGAGCACGCAAATCGAGCAAGCGAAGTGTTCCAGAGTGAGATTGAAGGAGTGGTGTCGGTGCTGCTTTTTATGCTTTGGTGGAATAGGGGCGTGGTCTAGTGCTGCATGACCAAATTTGGACAAAATTTTGTGCCCGTTCAAGTGTCCCGAAGAGACGTCGGCCAATCAAATAATATATGACGTCATACTACTGTGCAAGAGAGACACTCAACATAACACACGCCCGTCCAGAAATAGCACTGGCCTTCTGATGAGTGTACAAGATGATGCTGCTGCTGTGTGGTCTGAAACAGGGATGCATCATTGTTTAAGATCTAAAAATAGAACTTATCTCCTCCCTCTACTGTCTATCCCATAGTTGGTTGGCCCACCAGCATGCAGGTATACTACTGCATAGTTTGATGGATGCATAAACACAGGCTTGACCAGTGGTGGTGAATTAAGTTCCATTCATACTTTAAAGAGAAGTTCACATACACATATCTCCATGCATGTTCACCCCCACAAACAGCTCCATGCACATATAGCACACAGCTTTACACACACACACACACGCAAGCGCACGCACACGCACGCCGGAGCACACACACACATACAGCTCTTGCTAACATACATCATACTCATTTGATGCCCTTGGCACTGGTGAGTCATGGGCATCAGACCACCCCCACCATTCACATGTCTATGGCTGCCATATTTACTCCCCAACGGAAACTTGGGGTAGCAAGACAGGATGTACCTAAAATTATCTAAAGCCCCCATTCAAAATAAATTTCAATTGGATGATTGACTTTGAATTATCATGTATCCCCCAATAAAACCAGGACAACACCTATACCTGTTGACACAATGACACAACATCGAGATCTAACATTGCCTAATATGGTCATGTAACCATAGCAACCAGAACATCAGCTAACCAATCTCCTGCATACCTCAAGCTTTGTGACTCATTCAGAGCCCACTGAAGTGTGACACCACTAAAATTGAATTATAATATGCCAATAAACTTCCCAACTTATTCATCTCCAGTGTGTCTCGGTGTGCCACGCACATCATAGGGTGTGTGCTGAGCATGTATTCCACAAGATGGCTGCAATCTTTACAGGTTGTACGCACTCATAATTAAGTCAGCAATAACTATATTTGCCCTGACCAAGATGGTCCATCCTTACTAGAACTAGTACAAAGGCAATTTCCAAAAAGGTGACTCGATATCACCAAAAAATCTCGGCAGTCAATGTTGCATGATCAAAAAATAGCTCTTCAAGTGGTCATCCAATGTATGCATAAAGTAGCATATGACATCTGTTATATATATACTGTAGCAAGTTTTTCTGTGACCAACTCTTGCATGCTATATGTATGTACAATTGTATATGATCTGCTCAGCAATGCAGCATGAGGCATGCATGCGCAGAGCAGGCAAAACCCACGGCCATTATGTGAGGCCTTCTATATACATACAAATTAAATAGCTGTACCAAGTCCACACAGCTGCATGGTGTACATGGAAACTGAAGGTAAATGTTATTATTTCAGTACTTAACAAATGCGCACACATATGTTTTGAAGACATTCTGCAATTCTGTGCACATGTGTGTGTGTGTGTGTGTGTGCGCGCACACACACACACACACACATGCACTAAAGTAATACCTGCAAAATCACTGTACATGAGTACCAAATTAAAGGTTACGACATGACAATTACAAACATTGCAAAACCAATAATACAAAATCCAACAATAATGATGAAATGTGAAGGAGCAAAATTCAGGAAAAAACAAATCTTGTTTATAGTGTAAAGAACACACACAGGCAGTGATGTACATGCAGTACTGCTCTGAAGTGAATAAAAGTGGTCATGTGAAATCTTTGCATGGATTGAATGGAGGTGCATTGCGACAGCGTTCTTCTATCTCACTCCCTACCAGCTCCCACGAACCATAGTACTCCCCAATCCTCATTGCCATGATGGGATCTGGGTTCTGATGAAGGGACAGGAGCAGATCAAACATGTCCTCCTGCAGAGGAGGGGAGAGGAAACATGCCCTTATTAGGTAGCAGTTGAGCCAGCAGATAGAGCAAACCAGATTACACAAGATGAATGAGAGTGTCAACAACAATGACATCACAACAGGTTGGTCAGCTCCAACACACATCCAGGTCACAGTACATGGGTGCTGTATACACAATCAGCCCATGCTACAAAGGACTGTGCTTTCAGCCCATGCTACAAAGGACTGTGCTTTCAGCACATGCTACAAAGGACTGTGCTTTCAGCACATGCTACAAAGGACTGTGGTTTCAGCACATGCTACAAAGGACTGTGCTTTCAGCCCATGCTACAAAGGACTACGCTTTCAGCCAATGCTACAGAAAGACTAAAAAAGGTAATGAGGGGGACCAATTCTGGTGTACTTCCTACAAAGACATTCACACACCATGGAACTGGGTAGTGCTACTTCCTGCACAGAGATACAGAGCATTGGTACAGTGTCTACTCTTCTGCCTCCTCACAAACTCTTCTATAACCCTCAATAATTCTGCAAACAAATTCCTCTGTGGCTACAATGTTCATTTGGAGAAGCCCCCACACTTGGTAATCCAATGCAATTTTGCTACTTTTAAGGCAGACCAAGAACAACACATCCTTCACTATAATGGGGCATAGAGGACAACAGAGATCCAAGATGACCAACAAAGAAAATGCTGTGTAAACATGCTCTTCACCTTTGCTTTATCAGCCTGACAAAGCAGGGCCTATACCAACAGCTCACAGACAGCAGCAAACAATAGGCAGAAGGTTACAGTACATGACAATGCTGTGCATGCAGGAATGCAGGAATCCCACCGACTGTATGGTGTGTGTGTTGTCAGGTGAAACATGAGCCCACTGCATGAGCAGTGCTCTGCAAGTGTCAATAAGCATCTGTGTGTGTGTGTGTGTGTGTGTGTGTGTGTGTGTATGTGTGTGTGTGTGTGTGTGTGTGTGTGTGTGTGTGTGTGTGTGTGTGTGTGTGTGTGTGTGTGTGCGTGCGTACGTGTGTGCATGTGTGTGTGTGTGTGTGTGTGTGTGTGTGTCCGTCCAGTCAAACCTCACCTAAGACACATAACAGTATACATACATACATACTAAAGAGAAAATGACTTCACATCGCATCACATCACTGTTTACACTACGCCCATAGCAATACATGAAATAGTTATTCCAATTCCATATTTGGCCACAGTGAGCAGGTCCCAGATGAGCCCACCACAGCAGACATACAACAATGACTACATTCACTTTCACTGCCGGCACACAATGGTCACAGCAGAGTGAATACCATTGAATAGCCCTACACGCACCCCACCATCAGATGCCAGTATGCACAGTAAGTCTGCATGTGTGTGGCTGTAGTGGCTCCACTAGAGCCCTGTGGTTATCACTGAAAACGGGAGAGGAAATAAATATCATAACCACTTACCAAAACAATTACACTCACACAAACCTCCATCCTTACATTTGCATTATGCTTATACGGTTAAGTGAAATATGCTCTGAGCTCTAGGGTAGAAGTCAGTATGGATTTATAAGTTTTGTTGAAATGAAATTCCCTTAAGACGAACATTCAAGGGTGGTCGCTTAAGTTTCATCTTAAGAGGGTTCCACTGCATGTACATATGCACACACACACACACACACACACAGACAAGATGCATGTACGTACGTTCATAACAGGATTCCCATCAGTTTATACTGAAACTACTCACAAAGTCACCTCAGGAAACCACCAAATGTGAAGTACCGTATTGTTCCTAATTAAAGCGCCCCTAAAAATTCAAGTTTGCTTTGATAGGCTCTTACTAATAGGGCACTGTAAATAGACATCCTGTCTAGGTGGCCCTTGGGTAAGGGAGGCGCTTAGCTAATTAGGGATCGAATTACGAACAACAAATAAAATGGCGGTGCTTGCGGAGTTGAATTATTGGAAAGTGTAAGCCTAAGGTATACAGGGTACAATACCAATGTTTAAGCTGTAGCTAGTCACCATGATAGACCTTTCTTATTTCTTAAACTGTTTTATCTATTTTTGTCTGTCTGGTGTGCTTAAACTTCAGTAAACACGGAACTTCCATTTCTCCACAAACTTCTTTAGTTCTTCTGCACTTGTCCGTCACTTCACCAGTGATTGTACCCCTATCTGCAATAAAATAGAAGCAAATCTTCACTATTTCTTTAGGTAGGTGACCCACAATCTGCTGGAGTAACAGCAATTGCGTATTTGTCTTTGGTGTTACCATTTTCGTGGAAAGTTAATTTAAAAGTTCATCCCCGATATAGGGTCGCCACACTTCTTTGTATACATGATATCCTCTCACTGCACATGGTACAGTTGCTTCTATGAACTGCTTCTCAGGTTGAGAGGCCATTATCCAGACAGGTAGTACTAGTCTGTGATCTAGTGCTTGAATGCAAATTTCTCTTCTCTTCTGAAAGGGCACTGCGAGGGGCACTGATAGGTTTGAAAAAGTGACTACGTATGTCCTGAAACTTGGCCATTTCACAATAATAATTGCCAAGTATCCCTACTTATGGTGTATACCAGCAGGATCTATGATGGGGTAAACAAGTCCTTACTGTTGTTGGAGTATCTATGCTGAAACCCTATGATCTAATGCAAGTCATTATGGTTGCAGACACAGCATGATAACCAAGTGTGTTTAGTATGACCCCTAATTACTAAGCGCCTCCAATAAATCAACATTGAGCCTTAGGCTCATCCTATTAGGTACACAAAAAATTTTAATTAGCTTTAATTAGGAACAATATGGTATGTAAGGAAGACCAAACACTACCACACACCATCACATTACCAAGTACTATTTTCAACAGTATCTCTTGCACTTGCCTTATCTTCAGACCAGCAACCATACATAGGTCACAGTTAGCCAAAGTGCATACAATATAGCAGGTACATAAGTACATATGGCCACATACACTGTATGCATTTCCAACCATACAAGCATTTTAAACATAACTTGTGCAGGACCAGGTGTGGGTCTTTAACACGCCCAAACTGCAGGAGGGGAGGGGTGTGTGTGTAAATACTTGACCAATTTTAGGTACTTGAGTATACGTATGGCCTGACCACAAAATATGTTGCTATTTTCACGGATCACATGAAAAGGTTACTTTAAGAGTGTGTTGCACACCAATTGTTGCACACCAATCTCTGCCAAAGAGTTGAAAGCTGACAAGAAGAACACACGTGTACACGATAATTTTGTAATATTGTTTCAATAGCTGACTTTAAGACTTCAAAGATCAAAATAGCTTGACTAGCATCTGTAAAACCACAGAAACCCAGATACGTACATCCATCCTCCCCTGGTTAGGTTTGGAGGGACTCACTGTACCAGCCTCCATGACTTGCACCAGATACGTACACCCATCCTCCCCTGGTTAGGTTAGGAAGGACTCACTGTACCAGCCTCCATGACTTGCACCAGATACGTACATCCATCCTCCCCTGGTTAGGTTAGGAGGGACTCACTGTACCAGCCTCCATGACTTGCACCAGATACGTACATCCATCCTCCCCTGGTTAGGTTAGGAGGGACTCACTGTACCAGCCTCCATGACTTGCACCAGATACGTACATCCATCCTCCCCTGGTTAGGTTAGGAGGGACTCACTGTACCAGCCTCCATGACTTGCACACAGGAAGAATGTGACCAAGTTTGGGGTTTCCAGATCAGCAAGAAGTGCTCACCTGCCCACATGAACCCTGCACCTGGCATCAATGCAGATGGTGTAAGATTACAGTAAACAGGCAGTGTGCATGGTCACACACATTCAATGTGGAACACATCCCAAATAAGGACAATGAAATGTTCACAATGATACAAACCTGGATGGAAGTATTCGAAGAAGTTAAAGTATGCAAGAAGTGGGACTGTCGTGTGCTAAGCAAACAGCTGCTATCAATGACCAAATATATACACACATCAGGCAAGCACAGGCTGTCAAATGGTCACATTTAATGCATACACAAAGCACACCAACACACAGGGTACGTATATACACACATACAGTACGCACACCACCTCCCAACATTCAATACACATTCACATCCACCCATTCAGTGTACGTATGCGTACAATACCTTATCACAATGAGGGCATACATGCAGTGTATATCACCCCTAGCAACACCCACTCGGTGCAGTAAAGGCTACTGCTCCTGACCAAATAAGGTCCTCCAATGCTCCATGTATGCAGAGGAGCCCTACACCCCGCTTGGATAACAGGAGCCCTACACCCCACTTGGATAACAGGAGCCCTACACCCCACTTGGATAACAGGAGCCCTACACTCTGCTTGGATAACAGGAGCCCTATATACACTCTGCTTGGATAACAAAGAATAATATATGTACATCATAACTCTACACACCATCACCAGCACACCTTCACCAGCACACCTTCACCAGCACACCATCTTCAGCACACCATCTTCAGCACACCATCACCAGCACACCGTCTTCAGCACATTGTCACCGGCACACCATTACCAGCACACTATCACCAGCACACTGTCTCCAACACATCATCACCAGCACACCATCTTCAGTATAATGTCACCAGCACACTTTCACCAGCATACAGTCACCAACACACAAACACCAGCACACCATCACCAGCACACCTTCACCAGCACACCATCACCAGCACACCTTCACCAGCACACTATCACCAACACACCTTCACCAGCACACCTTCACCAGCACACCATCACCAGCACACCTTTATCAGCACACCATCACCAGCACACCTTTATCAGCACACCATCACCAGCACACCTTTATCAGCACACCATTACCAGCACACCATCACCAGCACACCATCACACCTTTATCAGCACACCATCACCAGCACACCTTTATCAGCACACCATTACCAGCACACCATCACCAGCACACCATCACCAGCACACCATCACCAGCACACCATCACCAGCACACCATCACCAGCACACCTTTATCAGCACACCATCACCAGCACACCATCTCCAGAGAAAACCCATGTACACAAGCATGGACCAACGCTTGGCCAAGCACATACCCTGCACTGTGAAATATTCACAACCATTAATTTTCATTTTTCATGAATCAACTCATTATAGAGGTGGTAGAAATACTTGCCAAAAATCACAATGTCCACCACCATCTTCCTATTGGGTAAGTACTAGAGACTAACAGTCACAATCTCCTGTAACACTTTGTGAATAAAGCCCACTTAGAAAATCCAAACATTCAACAGGCGTGAATCTTAAACTATGTAGGGCACCCGCACACATGCATACATGGTACGCACTGCTGCTGTAAGTACATGTGTCCTGTCTGATCTGTACATTTTATGCATGCCCACATGTCCCTGATGCGTTCTACATGTGTCCCCATACCCTATATGTGTCCCCATACCCTACATGTGTCCCCATACCCTACATGTGTCCCCATACCCTATATGTGTCCCCATACCCTACATGTGTCCCCAGATCCTGCATGTGTCCCCATGCCCTACTTGTGTCCCCATGCCCTACTTGTGTCCCCATATCCTACATGCGTCCCCTACCCTAAATGTGTCCCCATGCCCTACATGTGTCCCCATGCCCTACATGTGTCCCCATATCCTACATGCGTCCCCTACCCTAAATGTGTCCCCATGCCCTACATGTGTCCCCATGCCCTACATGTGTCCCCATGCCCTACATGTGTCCCCATACCCTACATGTGTACACATATCCTACATGTGTCCCCATGCCCTACATGTGTACACATACCCTACATGTGTACACATATCCTACATGTGTGTCCACATCCTACATGTGTCCCCATGCCTTACATGTGTCTTGCATGCGTCCACATGTCCTACATGCATATGGTCTGTACACGCTGACATGTACGGCACATGTACATGCAAGAGGTCTAAATTCAGCAGTGAAAGTGACCTGGAGGTGCGACGATGGTGTGGGTCTACAGCTAACATCACTCAATGATGTCCTCACAATGGATTAAGTCACACAAAATGACACAGAACAAGCAACACATATGCAAGCAGTACATACTACATGACCACTATTGAAAGAAGCCAACATACATGTTATGTACTGTGTACTCTGAAGCCAGCAAAGCTCTTCATGAGGTCTGTTGAGTGGGCAGCACTGGGTAGTGACGTTAGAGGTGGAGAATGGAACCCACAGATGTTCAAGAGTAGGAAGACACACACACTACACACACAAGCACACCACAGACACACATCTCTACACTGGTGATGTAAAACGATGATCAGCTTTCACCCTATACATGCATCCACCTACAAATGACCTAACATGAATGAGAAGGTACGAAAGATTCTAGCCTGTGTTCTTGTGACATAAGACAATTGATTAGATAGACTAGCATTCAACTATACATACATACCTGCAATGTGAGGTAGCCCTGTGGTGATGACTTAAGCGGGGGTGGATTTGCCATTGGAGGAACTTCAGCTTTGAAGGAGCTCACAGGTTGAAATACGCACGTACAAATATGCCAACATTCTGCCTGGACTAGCAGGCAGCCATGCTTCTATTGTAACCAATACACACCGTAGCATTGTGAAATACTGCAAGTGTTACAACAAAAGGCAGAAATGGGGTGGGAATGGAGTATGGTTGGGATGGGGATGGGCAACATGCGCAGCTCCTATAAGCATGTACAGTACATATTGTGGGGGCACACATACGTATGTACATACATATGTACATATGTATGCACATATTTATGAACATACAGTACATACATACAGTACGTACAGTAGAACCTCGCACACCCAGGCAGCTTGGGGCCAAGGTTGACCATATCTGTGATTTGCCTGCAAGTACTGCAGGTTCTAGCAGCTACAAAAGTAGCTGGACTGTGAAACTGAAAAGTGTACGAGATCTCACCGTGTTGTGGACCTCTTGAATCTGACCACTTGGAACCAAGACATTTGAGCAGAGTAGAGAGATGGTCGCAATAGACAAGTCCATTCCATTATACAGATAATTTTGGGACTAAACAGAATGGGCCGGTTTAGACAGTGTGGCCGATGTACGGGGGCTCAGACTAGAGACGTTTCACTGTACATCTGAAATACAGGAAGCAATCCCCTTGCGTGCACAAATGATGTAAAGTTGACCTGAAACAGTACATTTGTATGCACACCCACACTCTAAATGTGCACCCATAAAAAGGAAGAGGACCAACACACACACACATACACACACAGACAGGATGTGATGAACTCAACCCCCAACCACTGATAACACTACAGTCTTCACCACAGATGTCAGTGGGACCACTGGGATCACTCTTGTGGAATGAAATCAGTGCAACCACAGGTCACAAGTAATAGATATTGTATGGCTAACTGGGCATTGACAATATTTATTGCCCAAGGATGAATGCAATAAAGAGCCAATGTCCAGCTAGCCATACAATAACTACTGTAGCTTGTTGTGAGCGCTTAAGCTCAACGCACTACAAATGCAAGCAGTATTATAGCTGATAAGTCATCAACTGACAATACAAACTGAACACATGTGACTCACTCCACAGTGGGTGTGTCTTGTACACACAGTGGGTGTGTCTTGTACGCACACACAGTGGGTGTGCCCTGTATGCACAGTGGGTGTGTCTGGTATGCACACACAGTGGGTGTGTCTTGTACACACACACAGTGGGTGTGTCTTGTACACACAGTGGGAGTGTCTTGTATGCACACACAGTGGGTGTGTCTTGTATGCACACACAGTGGGAGTGTCTTGTATGCACACACAGTGGGTGTGTCTTGTATGCACACACAGTGGGTGTGCCCTGTACGTACAGTGGGTGTGTCTTGTATGCACACACAGTGGGTGTGCCCTGTACACACAGTGGGTGTGTCTTGTATGTACACACAGTGGGTGTGCCCAGTATGCACACACAGTGGGTGTGCCCTGTACGTACAGTGGGTGTGTCTTGTACGCACACACAGTGGATATGCCTTGTACGCACAGTGAACAAGTCCTGAATACACAGTGTGTGCCCTAGAGACTACAGTGGGTGTGCCCTAGAGACTACAGTGGGTGTGTCCTAGAGATTACAGTGGGTGTGTCCTAGAGACTACAGTGGGTGTGTCCTAGAGACTACAATGGGTGAGCCCTGGACACACTAGATGATCTGTACAGGAGAGTAGCAGGCAGAGTTGAATGGGTTTTACTGGGTACTGAAGGCTAAAAGCTTCAACATCTTCCACACACAAGCATCATCACTACACACACAACACACACACACACACACACACACACACACACACACACACACACACACAAACATACACACACACAGTGGCACATACATGCATACACACATACACACATACACACACATCAGGTCACAACATGCATTAATCATCAAAATCTTGATGAAATTGCTCAAATGCTCCACAAAATGGCTGCATTTGCAACCTCAATTACATACATTGCAAGTCACACTAACAGATAACTTAAACACAGAAAATGGCCGACAGAGGCACTTAACCAATACTAGATTTCAACAAATGCAAAAAGACCTACACATGCATGTACAGTAGGCAAGTGCACACAAACCCCAACACCTACACAATATCTACTCACCTCCATCTTGTGGATGAAGTCTTCTGTGCTATGAGACGGTATTGGGTAATAAGGATAAGTATTGACTTCAATCAATTTGATATCAAAATTGGATGTGATCATCAAATCCAGACCAAGGACCTGAGAAGTCCCTGCCAGCCTTGGCCACACTCCCTGACCTGCAGAAACAGCACAAGATGTGGTGTACGCACACTGTTCACAGAACTCAAAAGAAGTACAGACCACACATACGTACGTATGTACATCAAATTGAAAACGAGTAAAGTGTGCTCATTCTGCCAAAATTAGAATCATTCATTTATTGGACACAAATAGAAATATGCACACACGACAGTATACAAGTCCAGCCCCGCACACACGACAGTATACAAGTTCAGCCCCGCAAACACTTGGGCTAAGGAACCAGTAACTATAAATGCAAAAGGTACAAACGTAGGCTGTGTGTGAAGCACTGTTGTCTACTATTCAGGGGAAATTAGTTTAGTAAGTACATACCCTCAAGGACCAACTGGAAAAGTGCTTGTTATCAGAAGTGCTTACTGTCAGTGTTGTTTTCAGTACTGTACATGAGGTAGAGACAGAGAAAGGAGTACTTGCTATCAGTGTTAAAATCAGTATTATACTGTACATGAGGTATAGGGAGGGAGAAAGTAGTACTTGCTATCCAGGAGAATGTACTGCCCAAGGTACTAGCTAACCAAGTTCAAGTGTACATGAGCATATAGCAGATGTGTGGTGGAGTTATATCAGAGGTACTGATATGCTAGTTTAAGCTGTTGTCAAGGCAACTATATAGACAGTTGGCAGTAGTATACATGCATGTACGTACATACTTGACATGTACATACATGCATACTATTGCCAACTGTCTATATAGTTGCCTTGACAACAGCTTAAACTAGCATAGCAGTACCTCTGTTTTGGAGTGCTACAATAGGACATTTCTAAGGCTGAAACAGTACTGTGATCTATTCAAGGTGTGTGTGTGTGCTTTGTGTGTGTGTGTGTGTGTGTGTGTGTGTGTGTGTGTGTGTGTGTGTGTGTGTGTGTGTGTGTGTGTGTGTGTGTGTGTGTGTGTGTGTGTGTGTGTGTGTGTGCATGTGTATCTTTATTCATGCTTGTGTGTTTGTTTATATAGTGAATATACGTACATACGTATGGACAGTGGAACCTCCGATAGTGGACTCTCCCAAATAAGGACACAGTATACTGTATATCCGGAAATACGTATTGACAATCATTAAATTTGGCGATTTGGGCAAGATCAGGCTGTAATTTCATATTCGCGGAAATTAAATTTGGCAGTTGCACAGCAAGGACAAAGCATAGCAAGTAGGTCTATGTAAATTTGGTGATAGAAATTTGGCGATTTTGATCCTGACCGGCAAACCGCCAAGTTAATAATGTCGCCAATATTTCCGGATATACGGTAGTAAACCTCTCTACAAAGGACATGACTTACGGTCCCAGAATAATTCCTACAAAACATTTCAAACCTTCCAAAGAGGAAAACCTCTCTAAAAAGAGCAAATAAGCTGAATTTATGTCGTCTCCAATGTGACTTACATTCAGAGGCTCCACTGCATACACACACAGTACAGCACATGTACGACTACTACACACACAGTACAGCACATGTATTACTACTACACACACAGTACAGCACATGTATTACTACTACACACACACACAGTACAGCACATGTACTACTACTACATACACACACAGTACAGCACATGTACGACTACTACACACACACAGTACAGCACATGTACGACTACTACACACACAGTACAGCACATGTACTACTACTACATACACACACAGTACAGCACATGTACTACTACTATATACACACACAGTACAGTACATGTACTATTACTACATACACACACAGTACAGCACATGTACTACTACTACACACACACAGTACAGCACATGTACTACTACTACATACACACACAGTACAGCACATGTACTACTACAAAATTAAATTATGTTTTCTTGTGACAGTGCACATGTAAAATTGTGCAATAGAGGACATATGTACATACATATATATATATATATATATATATATATATATATATATATATATATATATATATATATATATATATATATATATATATATATATATATATAAACATATATATGTACATGTATATGTACGTATATATATTGTTATAGTATGTACATTAGGGATGGACAATATTCAAAAGATGTCTTCAAACTGTCACATTTCTTTGAGTGACAAACACATTATGTGTAGATTTTGATGTTGTAATAAGTGCATAACTGTAGCAGGTTGATTTCACTCAATACACACCGCGAGGTTGTGGTGTGGTGCAAATATTGTGATGATCATGGCATTCCGCTTGTCAATAGCTGTGTTCCATGATGAACCAGTAGGACCCACACCAGTAGGACACACACCAGTAGGACACACACCAGTAGGACCCACACCAGTAGGACACACACCAGTAGGACACACACCAGTAGGACCCACACCTAGTACAGTGAAACCTCTCTAATCTGACACTCAATGGGACTGGAAAAAAGTGCTGGATTAAGAGGTTGTCAGATTACAAAGTGACTATTGATGTACTTTAATATGGTGACTGTACCTCATAAGATGGTCGGATTAGAGAGAATGTTGGATTGTAGAGGTGTCGGATGATAGAGGTTCCACTGAGTATGTACATGTACACAGGAAAAGCAACCACCTCTCATCCACTCAATGCACCATTTGAAAACAAAATACAGCGCACAATGTCCATGCACAGTATTAGCATACGCATTGAAATGATTGTGTGCTTAAAACATTGAAATCTCACAAATAAGTCAACACACAGTGGGCCCCGCTTAATCGTATACAGGTTAAAGGAATATTCTGGTTAATGGAATGTAGTCTCCAAGTACAGAATCATTTGTATATATGCACTGTAGTATAAGAACTGCTCAAAGGAATACCACTTAAAGGAATATTCTGGATATAGGAATAAGAAATTCAAATCGTTTATATTCAAAGAATATATAAACCATACTACTTACAAGAATAGCACTGTAAACGCAAGTTAATCCAAGTCAGTGCTCTGGATAAAGGAATACTTTTGCCTGGTCCAAAGGGTATGTGATTAACATTTGCAATTCTCTAATCAATTAATGACTTGAAAAACTACTTTATTCATGAAAATGAACACATGGGAAATATAAAAGTGGTCATTCATAAAACACTAACCATTTCAAGTTTCAGAGTATGGTACTCAACCCGGCAGTGTGGTATTCAACCCGGCAGTATGGTACTCAACCTGGCAGTATGGTATTCAACCCGGCAGTATGGTACTCAACCCGGCAGTATGGTATTCAACCCGGCAGTATGGTACTCAACCCGGCAGTATGGTACTCAACCCGCTCTTACACCACTGCGTACACTGCAGTATACGTAACTCTCCATTGACCAGACCATCTTTCTGAAAGAAACCCAACTTGTAGTTTCCTATTCTTTCTCGGCGACTCCCCCTCATTTCTCTGTATATTCACACTCCTGCATTGCTTTGCTCCTCCCCTCCCCCCTTTCCTGTATGCAGCCCCGATGAGTGAATCTGTTCTCGCAGACAGACTCTGACTGCAGTGACAATTTTAGATATTTGGCCTGTACACAAAGGGTACGATATACCAGTTGTGTTCATGTTGACATTCTCTGCCAACTTATAACATCCCAAGTTCTTCCCACACAGTGATGATATGTAAAGGCATCCAGTCACAATGTATGAGCTGTCTAAGAATACTACATACATATGTATGTACATAGTCACACGCACCAGACCCACTTGGTGTGGGGTTTGGTACACGAGACTACACACGTATGTAGTGAAATCTCTCTAATCTGACACTCTGAGAGGCTTGATTGTTGGATTAGGAGGTTGTCGGATTACAGAATGACTCTAGCATACTTTAATATGGGGACTGTACCTCATAAGATGGTCGGATTAGAGAGATTGTTGGACTACAGAGGTTCCAGTATATCTACAAACATACTGCACACACAGAGTATCACTCACCTCCACCCATCAGGAAACGTCCATAATTTTTGATAGTAGGAACTAATTTACTGCCAATGAAGTCCCTCTTGTTGGGATGGTGCACCTCGAGATACTTCTGAAACCTCCCAAACGTCCAAATATGCTCCTCTAAAGAGAAAAACTTATACTGAGATTGCGAGTGAGTGTTTGTCAAGTGGCTTTGAAGATCTGACAGGTCTTCAGAATACTCCTTTAAAGTTACACGCAGGTAACCATCATGATAAAAAAGAAGAAACGGTGCTGTAGAAGCAATGAACAAAAGCCCTCTCACATCAAATTTGCGATTATTCAGCAGCAGTAGATCGGGTATGTATTGTTGTACAACATATGCTTCGTTATGCTGCTCACACGAGCCAAATCTTTTCCACAGTCCATCCACGTTTCCATGCATAGTAATACCCTCACCCCCAAAGCCATATTCTGGTTTCAAAACCCAACTTGCATCAGGATGGCGTTCACAATAGCTGAAGAAATTCAAACATTCGTCAGGATGATGCAGAACAAACGAAGCAGGCATTAAATTCATCCCCTCTAATGTACATCCAAATTTTTCAAATTCTTGCCTGAACGTTTGCAGTTGCGTGGTCTTATTACCAGGAAATTTGAAAGAATATCTGATAGTCATGATCATTCCGAGGTGTTTGTAGGCTATGTCACGAAAGTACTCAAATTTGAATATAAATGGAGAAGCAAAAATTACTGGAAATACATTTGGTTGTGGTACCAACTCCTTGTAGTCTACAAGTGAGTCCATTTTGGGGACTTTGACTACAGAGAAATGTCTTTGCTTGAAAAATGGTTTAAGAGAAAGAAAAATGGGCTTCTCCACGAACACAGCTACCATTTTCGTCTCATTAGTTATTAGAGGAACCTGCCTCGTTCCATTTAAGCAGTCAAACGGTAGGTCTGCAGCTGCAGGGGACCAAATCCATGGCTGTCTAGGGGAACTGAGAACTCGGTGGTTGGACGGATGAGACCTTGATACATGGTGCCCTGCGTTAGTCAAAAAACTCCTCTCGTTCTTCTGGATGAATCGTAGGGTGAGGAACACGGGTATACTACAGAACGCGAGCAATACAAGGAGGCGTTTCAGGTGAAACCTCATCGATTAGGTGCCGCCTAGGACGACATTTTGTTATACACTCGGACCCGAATTTATGTATTGCGTAATACTATCACGTGATCATTGCAACACTTCACTCTATTTTGTACAAATGCATCCAATAAATGCACACTGGAACAAAATTAACTGAAAATGAACAAGACTAAAAGTTAACTACAATGAACTAGGTTAAGTTAGAAGCACTTGCGGTGAACGATGGATGGTCCAGATTCATCGTATTCCTGTTTGCTGATCCACATTTGTTGGAAGGTGGACAGAGATGCAAGGATGGATCCGCCGATCCATACAGAGTACTTCCTCTCGGGAGGAGCGATGATCTTGATCTTCATGGTTGGTGGAGCCAGGGCTGTGATCTCCTTCTGCATACGATCGGCGATGCCTGGGAACATGGTGCTACCTCCGGACAATACGGTGTTGGCGTACAGGTCCTTCCTGATGTCGACATCACACTTCATGATGGAGTTGTAGGTCGTCTCGTGGATACCTGCTGACTCCATGCCCAAGAAAGATGGCTGGAAGAGGGCCTCGGGGCAACGGAATCTCTCGTTTCCGATGGTGATCACCTGACCGTCGGGGAGCTCGTAGCTCTTCTCCAAACTGGAACTGGATGCAGCAGTCTGCATTTCCTGCTCAAAGTCCAGGGCAACGTAGCAGAGCTTCTCCTTGATGTCGCGAACGATTTCACGTTCGGCTGTGGTGGTGAAGCTGTAGCCACGTTCTGTCAGGATCTTCATCAGGTAGTCGGTCAAGTCACGACCGGCCAAGTCAAGACGAAGGATGGCGTGGGGGAGAGCATATCCCTCGTAGATGGGAACAGTGTGGGATACACCATCTCCAGAGTCGAAAACGATACCAGTGGTACGACCAGAGGCGTACAGAGACAGTACAGCCTGGATGGCTACGTACATGGCTGGAGTGTTGAAGGTCTCGAACATGATCTGGGTCATCTTTTCCCTGTTGGCCTTGGGGTTGAGGGGAGCCTCTGTAAGAAGAACTGGATGTTCCTCGGGAGCTACACGGAGCTCGTTGTAGAAGGTGTGATGCCAGATCTTCTCCATGTCGTCCCAGTTGGTCACGATACCGTGCTCGATGGGGTACTTCAGGGTCAGGATACCACGCTTGCTCTGGGCCTCGTCACCGACGTACGAATCCTTCTGTCCCATACCTACCATAACACCCTGGTGACGGGGTCTGCCGACGATGGAGGGGAAAACGGCACGGGGAGCATCGTCTCCAGCGAAACCGGCCTTGCACATACCGGATCCATTGTCTACAACGAGCGCAGCAACGTCTTCTTCAGCCATTTCGATGTATCAAGCAAAGATAGAATTCAGAACGAGTCTCCAGCAACCACAATCCAAAGGGAGTGAGGGCGAATGTAAGTGACTGTTGGCCTAAGTAGGAGTAGCGCTCGAACGGGTCCTGATCGATGTCCAAATTTGGAGATGGGTAAGTTGTGCTGCAATCCCATTGGTTGTTACCATGATACTATAGGACTCCTCCCTCTTATTTGCGCACGTGCGATAGTCACATGCACCAATGAAAAGGCCGCAGCGAATCGGGCGTGTACCCCCGAGACACTCCCCTTCCTCTTTATGAACATTCAGTCTCCACAACCTATCACACTCGCTCGAGGAAGACTCTTCTTTGACGGTAGCGAAACAAGATGGCAGAAGTGCAAGCGTTGAAGTGGACCCTTGGCCTCATCAATTCCGGGAACAAGTACCTGACAGCAGAGAGCTTCCAATCTAAGATCAACTGCAATGGTGCTTCAATGCGGAAGAAGCAGATATGGGTGCTGGAAGGAGTTGACGAGAAATGCATCGCACTGAAGAGCTCTTTTGGACGCTATCTTGGCACAGATAAGGACGGGAAATGCGATGGTAGCTACGAGGCGATCGGAGACGAGACAAAATTCGAAATCGAATCGCAAGCAGACGGTAGGATCGCTATTCGCAACTCCAAATTTGGTCGCTATTTCGGTGGCAGCGGTGACCAGTTGAACTGCTTCTACAAAGAACCAGCTCCGGAGTGCCTGTTCACCATCCACTTGGCCATGCACCCGATAATCAACCTTTATAACGTCAACCGACGGACATTTGCGCATCTTGTCGACAAAGAAGTGCAGGTCAACGAAGTCATCCCTTGGGGCAAGGATGCCTTGCTTGTTCTGGAGTTTCATGGCGGCAAATATGCTCTGAGAACAGCCAACAACAAGTTTGTAGAGCACACTGGACGTCTAGCAGACGAAGCTACCAAGGATGCGCTGTACACGCTGGTGTTTAGAAACAACCAGGTTGCTTTCCGTGACGTCAAGGGAAAGTACCTAGCTGGTGTAGGCGCCTATGCAGTCTTGCAGTCTCGCAAGGACACCATTTCCAAAGATGAATTGTTCCAGCTTCAAGACAGCAATGCACAGATCCGTATGAGAGCTCCCTCAGGGCGATTTGTCTCCATTCACGATGGAATCGAGGTCCGTGCCAACCAAGCAGACATCAATGACACTGAAATTTTCGAATTGGAGGCAGTCAAGAAGGACGACATGAGTGGAGATGTCAAGTGGGCTGTACGTGGCAATAACAAGAAATACTGGAACTCTACCACTTCCAATGTTATTTGTAATAATGATAATTTCAGCTCTGCTGATTGTCAATTCGAGGTTGAATGGTTTGGCAATCAAATTGCATTGAAGACAAGCAAAGGTTGCTATGTTTCTGTCAAGGGCAACGGACAGCTGATCACAACTACCAAGGAGATCTCCGATGAATGCAAACTTGAGATAGATTTGTTGAATCGTCCAGTGCTTGTCCTGAGATGCGACTATGGATTCGTGGGAGAGAAACCGGAAGCGGTGAAGTCCACAGGTGTCCTTGTTTGTAACAAATCTGTCTACGACGTCTACGAAGTCACTGGAGACAAT